>CAKNXH010000119.1:340635-419950 GCA_932178445.1 Andricus quercusramuli
TTCGTTCGAGACGAATCGATTGACCTATAATATTAATGCATTTCATCAAAGAGTGTAGAAGTTATCGACATTTATATTATATTTAAAGTCGATTTTATAGCAAAATTTTTTTCATCCTCATAATTTGAAGTTGATGCGAGAATAAACAGATGTGTTGATTCGAGACAAATAGATTGACCTATAATATTGATACATTTTATTGAAGAGTAAGAAAGCTATGGTAATGCATGATATTCGAAAATACGTTTTTTTTTATAGTGAAAGATTTTCATTAACATAATTTTGAATTGATAAAAAATAGAAAAGATTCCTTGGTTCGGGACGAATCGATTGACCTATAATATTAATGCATTTCCTCAAAGAGTGAGGAAGTTATCGACATTTATATTATATTTAAAATCGATTTTTATAGTGAAACATTTTTTATTATCATGATTTAAGGTCGACGCGAGAATAGGGAAGATATGTTGATTATAGTCGAATCGATTGACCTATAATATTATTACATTTTATTGAAGAGTAAGGAAGCTATGGTAAGGCATAATATTAGAAAAAACGGGTTTTTATGGTAAAACTTTTTTCTATAACATAATTTGAAATTGATGATGAAATATAAAAGATTCCTTGGTTCGAGAAGAATCGATGGACCTATAATATTGATACACTCTTTCAAAGAGTGAAGAATTTATCGACATTTATATTATATTTAAAGTCGATTTTATAGTACAAATTTTTTCATCCTCATAATTTGAAGTTGATGCGAGATTAAAAAAGATGTGTTAATTCGAGACGAATCGATTGACCTATAATATTGATGCATTTCATCAAAGAGTGAGGAAGTTATCGACATTTATATTATATTTAAAATCGATTTTCATAGTGACAAATTTTTTATTATTATAATTTAAAGTTGATGCGAGAATAGGAAAGATGTGTCGATTCGAGTCGAATCGATTGACCTATAATATTATTACATTTTATTGAAGAGTAAGGAAGCTATCGTAATGCATAATATTAGAAAAAATGGTAGTTTATGGTCAAACCTTTTTCTTTAACATAATTTGCAGGAAAGTCGTTTCTAATACACACAAAAAAAATGCTGAAAAAAGTAACAAAAAAGTTTCAAAAAGTTCAGAGATTCAAATGGTTCAATTCATAACACAAATATAAACTTAAAATTAGTCTACTTCATCATGTTTAAACTACAATTATTCAGTTTTGAAGATTATAAATTACCATTGAGGAAAATCCATGAAATCATTTGAGAAATTTCAATTTTAAACAAAAAACATTTGTATACTTCAATCTGAACGTGCAGTTGAAAGCATTTAAAATGCGTGACTCGTTGGCTTGCAATAAGCATTGAAAACGGTACATCGTCACGTTTTTAATGTTTAAATTCCAACAATGAGGAAAGTGCAATCAAAAAGGTCTTCCCAATTTCATGCAGATTTGATTCAATTATTTTCCAATAGGTAATTCCTATTTAATTCATCTCAGTTTTCCATTGACCAAAATACACTAGGACAAAAATTCACAAGACCCAGGAATCAAAATTGGAAATACAGAGAATTTATAAATTTTGGATTTGAATATTTAATGAGATTATCTTTACAACTTGTAGTTCATACATTTTTCTGAAAATGTGTGAACTTTTTAAGCATAGAAATACACTAGAAAAAAAATCGATAGTATCCAGGAATCGAAACTAGTATTCCAGAAAATTCCCAAAATTTATAATGTAGTATGTAATACAATTATTGTTGATTTTTTACTGGCGTATTCTTGTTCTTAAGAATTCCAAAAATGCTTTAAAAAAATGATGAAACCACAATGGAGAAAATAATTCTATTGAATACCAAATTCCAATTTTGAAATTTTTCTGTACTTCTAATATCCACTCCTGGATCTTTTCGATTTTTTTCTAGTGAATTTCTGTGCTAAAAACCCCACACGTGTTCAGAAAAATATTTGAACCGCAAGTTATAAAGATCATTTCATTTAATACTAAAATCAAAAATGTTCAAATTCGTTGTATTTGGAATTTCGATTCCTGGGTCTTGGCAATTTTCTCTCTTGAGAATTTTCATCATTAGAAAGTTTGTAGGTACTCGAAAAAATTCTTCTCCTATTTATAAACGTGTTAAAATTTTTTTTCGAAAACAGGAGTGAGTTAAACATGAATTATCTCTCAGGAAATAATTGATAAAAATCTTTGAAAAATTGGGGAGACAAAAAAAAGGTGGAAACATAGAAATCTTGAATTGAAAAATTCCCCAATAATAAAGAAAGAAAATTGCCAAATTATAAAATATCCGAACAAGAAAATTCTCGAATTTGAACAATTAAATCATTTTTTCTTAATAAATATTATTTATTTATGAAAATACAGTTATGAAATACGTTTATCAAAGAAAATTTCTTTAATGTTTAAGGGTTTTAAAAATTATTTTATGAATTTAAAATAACAGTAATTATATAAAAATTGTAAAATAACATCTTGGAAACAAACTGCAGGATTCAATTCAGCACTGATTTGTCTGGAAGTTTCTTTTCATTTATTTTTTTTTTCTTATTAACAATCCGATTTTTAAGAACATTTTGTGTAATGAGAAAAAAATTTTATGCGCGTTTTCAACTAAAATTTTTCATTTAGAAATATATTTTGTTCAAATATTGTTATTTTCAATTCAAACAATGATTTTTAAAAACTTTAAGCATCAACAAAGTTTCTTTGATAACAACACTGGATTATCTTATTTTAAACAAATGAATAGAATTTAACAAAATTCTTTGATTTGATAAGCCTTTAACTAAAAATCGTTCAATATTTATTTTTAAATTTCAAACTCTTTTAATAAATTTTTATTAATATAAAGAGAGCTATGAAATGTTGAAAAAGATTGTTTTCGCATAAAATATATTGAACGCTTATTTTTGACAATAAATAATTATATGTTCACTTTTTTAAACCAAAGGTATTTAAAAAAAAAGTTCAAGATTTTTTTTAACAAAAAAAGAAACCTAATTTCGAAAAAAGTTGAATTTATTTTTATCTTCAATTTTGGAGGTCAATTGTTTTTTTTAATGATGCTAATTGTTAAAATATGACGCCATTTTATATAAAACTATTCAATTTTCAGGTTTTAAATTTCAAATTGAAAATATTTAAGAACATTTTCAAATTTTAGCGTTATAAACTGAATTAAAAGTATTTAAAATTGCACAATTTTAAACATGAGAGATATATATAAATTAAACATATAAAAAAAAGAAAAACTAAATTGGAAAATTTACGAATTCAGAAATAAGTTGAAAACAATATTCCATTTTCCCCTTTCCCTAGAGAATGATATAGATTAAACATTTTAAACCAGAGAAAAATTAAATTGAAAAATCTACAAACTCAGAAATAAATTGAAAACAAAATTCTCTTTTCTTATTCAGAAACAAACTAAATACTAACATTTCCTCACTCTCAATTGAATTCAAATGTCAAGAATAAAAAAATTTCCTGTCGCGATAAAAAAAAAAGATTGAAAATAAAAAAATCTTTACATTCATCGTATGAAAAATATTGTAAGGAAGAGTCTGCCGCTTCAACTTAGTGAAAATGTAAAAAATTTAAAAAAATCCTTTTTCAATCAAGAAAAAATTGAGAATCAGAAATTAAACTTTTTGAACGCGGGAGAATTTTTAATTCAACTCATTGAAAATTAAATGATATAATGCAATATTGAGTGTATGATATTGAAAGTAATTCGAAAGATTATTTATCATTAAAAAGTTTTAAAAATTTTAATTCTAACTTCAAATTTAGAAGATTTCTGATTCTCTGATTTTATAGTTAACTTTTTAATATTTAAATTGAATAATTTCTCATATTTAAATATTTTAATTTTTTAGCTTTAATGATCTGCAAAAATTCTTTTTAACTCACTTTGAATAATTTCAGAAATGTTTAAGACAACACATATTTCAAAATTTGTTTTTAGGGGTTTTCAAATGTTATAAATATTTAGAAAATAATACTTTTATTTAACATATATTTTATAAACAAAATTAAGAATAATCTGAAAATATATCAAGCGAGTATAACAACTTCCTGTAGAGACAATTTTGCTAAAGACCTTTTTTCCCAGTTTTCTAGAGATTACCAGTCCTTGGATAAATTCATGCAAAGACGGATCAAGTGGCCTTATGGGAATTAGTAGTTTAGAGGAAACAGCTTGAGGCTACGATTTTTTTCTTCCTCTCCTTAAACCAAGAAAGAGCTCAGAATAAAGATTTACTAATGGCTTGAAAACTTTTTGCAAATATTTTATTATAATAAATTATTTATTATTAAAATTGATATAATTTCTTGATTTGTTATTATGATTAGAACATTGTGTGTGCTACACGCATAATGTCACTCGTCAACGAAATATAATTCGTTGCGTGCGTAATAATCTGGCACCGTACTTATAATATTTATTAACATTTAAAAAAAAATTTTAATTGCGAGGTATTTCTGGATAAATTATTCACTACGTTTTTACGTTCACATGAGCACAATTAGGTAACTTTATTGTTAAGTAAAGGTCAAAATGGTATTTACACAATAAATAAAAAACATTTTTCTATATTTTCATTGAATTGTTTACATTTAAATAATAGTTCTGAAAACCAAAACTTACCACAAACGGTTAATTTTTGCTAGCTCTATAAAAAATTATTATTTCTCAAGATGAATACCTCTTGGAAAGTAAAACGGAAAAATCGGGAATTTACAGGGTATATCAATTAAAAAATAAAAAATTCAAATTCAAAAAATTCCAAAAAAAATATTTAAATATTTTCAGGTTATTGAAGAAAAAAAAAGTTTTGTTGCTCGAATCATCTCTTGTTGTTTCTACGTTGGTCCCAGGATTTTTTCCTACTATAACTTTCTTGAAAATTCATTTCTTTTGGTAATGAGTCATCATGTTAGTTTAAAAAACCCTTTTTTTGTTCAAAATTAAACTATATTTTTGAAATTTTTGTTGTTCCAAATTAATATTTTAACTGAAAATTTAACTATTCCATGTTTGTTTGAACATTTATCTTCTTCAGTTGAGAAGTCAACTATTTGTTCGAAATTTTCTGTATTTTAATGAAACTTTGTATTTTGTGGTAGAATAATTATCTCCTTGGTGACTAATTCACCTTCTCTTGAAAATTCAACTATTCTGCTGAAAATTTCATTAAAAATTAAAATATTTGGTTAAAAATTAATGTACTTTCTAAAAATTAGTATTTTTTGAAAGGAAACTAATCGTTTTGGTTGAAGATTATTTTCGTTGTTTGAAAATAATTTCCGTTATTGAAAAGTTTTTGTCGCGATTTTTGCTTTGATAGAAATTTATACTTTTTGGTAAAGAATTCATTTTTTTGTTGAAAATTTAACTTTTTGTGGGAAATTTATCTGTTTTTATTAGAAATTTAATTATTTAAGTGATCATTTTTTGGTAGAAATGTAAACTTTTTCGTTAAAATTTCATAATTTATTATTCGGTTTAAAAACTTGAAATTGAACTATTCTATTTTTTGTTGGGAATTTATCCTATTTAGTTGAAAATTTATCTATTTTGTTACAAATTTTTTTTACTGTGGATGCATAATTTTACTTAAAAGTTCTTTTTTTTTTGTTTTTGCCCAAAAATTGATCTATTCCAGTTAATATTCTACACATTTTTTTGAAAAATTGTTTTTTAGTCAGAAATTCAATTATTTTGGTGGAAAATGATTTTGTGTTGTAGTAAATTTAACGTTTTTTCTTCAAAAATTCAATTGAAAAATCTTTGTTGGTTAAAAATACAAATCTTTGGTTTAAAATTAATATTTTCTTATTTAACTCAAGACTTTTATTGGAGAATAAAATATTTTTTAGTGGAAATATCAACCATGACACTTTTTTTGAGAATTAATTAAATTAAATTAATTTTTTTAACTGAAAATTTAACTAGTTCATTTTTTGGCGAAAAGTTATCTTTTTTAATGGACATATAATTTGGTTGAAAATTAATTTTTTCAACGTTAAGTTTAACTATTCAATGCTTGGAACAAGATTTATCTTCTTGGCTTGAAAATTCAGCTATTTGGTTGAAAACTTATTTCTTTGGTGAAATTTTGTTTAAAAATTCAAAACTTGGTTGAATATGTATGTATTTTGTTAAAGATTAATCTAGCATGGTATAAAATTAATCCTTTAAGTTGTGAATTCATTTCTTTGATTAAAACTTAGTTTGTTTTATTGGAAAGTGAATTTTTCAAACTGAAAATTTAACTTTTTGGTTTTTTGTTGAAATGTATCCTTTTCGGTAGATATTGGTATGAAATAGTAAATCTTTGTATACAAAAATTTTCGTGTTTGAAAATTCATCTGTTTTGTTGAAAATTTAACTATGTTGCTGAAAATTTATTTATTTTGTTAAATATTTTCCTTTTTTTTATAAAATTCACCTTATTGGCTGCAAATTAATTTTTTAACTAGAAACTTAAATATTCCATTCTTAGTCAAAAATTTATCCGTTTTGGTCGATATTTAATCTTCTTCGTTAGAAATTCATCTGTTCGATTTAAAATTGAACTATTTTGTTGAAAATTCATCTGTGTTGTTGATAATTTTTCTTTTGGTAGAAAATTCATCTTTTGGGTGTGAAATTCAACTATTGGGTTGAAATTTTACTTTTTTAATGTCGCAAATTCACTACCTGAGTTGAAACTTAATTTCTTTGCTTAAAAATTTAATTAATTTGTTGAAAATTTGTTTTTTCTTTGTTGAAAATGGATTTTTAAACTGAAAATTCAATTATTCCATGTTTGTTTTAACATTTATCTTCAACTTTATTTTCATTGATTTTTATTTATTACTAATTGGAGAATAATTTACCTTTTTGGTTGAAAATTAATTTCTTTGGTTAAAAATTATACTTTTTTTTACTGGAAATTAATTTTTACAACTGTAAATTTAACTAATCCATTTTTTTGTCAAAGATTTGTCTTTCTTGATGAAATTTCAATCTCCTAGCTTGAAGATTAATCTTTTTGGTTAAAAATTTTACTATTTTATTTAAAATTTATCCATTTTGACGAAGATCTTTTTCTGTAGAAAATTCATCTTTTCGATTGAAAATTCAACCATTAGGTTAAAAATATTTTTTTTTGGTTCAAGATTCATTATTTCATTTAAAAATTCATTTCTTTACTCAGAAATTCAACTATCTTGTTGAAAATAAATAATTTCTTGTTCGAAATTTATCTTTTTGAGCAAGTTCTGGTTTTCAAAAATATTTATTTTAATTCAAATAATACAACGGATATGCTGGAAAATGGTAATTTATTACCTTTTGCAAAAATTAAGCTTTTCATTGATATGTGATAATTAAGTTACTTTTGATCATTTGAAATACAAATTTTAATTAAGCGGTTAAATAATAAAATTTTACATTCATAAATCTTACACTTTCCTCAGTTTTATTATGTACAGAAATGTGACATTCCTTCTCACTGCCCTCCGACTGAAACCAATTTCGCAATTATGTGTGCAAATTTGGCAAAATCCTTAGAGTTTTTCAATTCACTTAATCGGCATTGAGGAAAAGCGACAACAATGCTCTCGAGATTTTCGCGACACACCTATTTTTCAGGGAAGGATTAGTTTAAGAGTAAACATTTTCCCTTTAGGAATATATTACGCGTCCTATCTCTTTAGAATATATAAGCAAGATAATGGAATGGAAATTTTGTCTTATAGATAATCCCTTTTCAGTATGATTAGTAGCGTTACGAAGACTGACAGAAAAATAAGAAAAGTGTAAAATAGAAAAGACTACTTCGAAGTAATCACCCTTCATGGGGTTTTCAGTAAATAAAAAGCTAGAAGTTATTAATGGTGTTGAATAATTAAGAGACTTATTGAGAGATATTTTTTTTCTGCAAACTGTATGAAAACACGCACTTTACATTTATCATTCATAATTACCTCATTAGAGTAACACAAGCAATTATCAATTACTTTATAAAAACACTACCAAATAATACAACCTTTGTTTTATTCTACGCATCAATGATAAAATAGAATTTTAATAATATTTCGTCATTTTATAATTGTTTAGAAAGTCGGTAAGACTATTTTTCAAATATTTTAAAAAGAATTTTGACTGGATCTTTTTTGTTATAATTTTCTAGTTTTGTATGGAGTTTCCACTTTCATGATTTCGTCTTTCCAAGATCTGAATAATGGTGTTCTCTCAACATGTAGTATCAGTAAAGTGGGATTGAAACCTTTTTTTTTTTAATTTTGAATAGTAATTTACGTCAAAATTTTTCTGGTAAATATTTTCATCTACATTATGTCATTTAATATAATAGCCAAACAAAACAAATTTTTTAAATTGGAATTTTGAATATAAAAGTACATACTGCACTGTAAATGGCACATGCGAAGCTCCCCCGACGAACGGATCGCCAACAGCAACAGGATTGCATGATAGCCATGCTTGTACTTTAAATTTTCACACCACGAGGAAAATCGTCTCAAACTCTATTTGTCGCACTTACACTTCATTTTTTATCGTAAAATTGAAATTAAAATTAAAACAAAAATTACAGAATAAGCAGTAATCAAAATTTAAATTTTGACTTTTCAAAGGATTTTCACACGTGTCCTGCATTTTTCGTACGATAGTACCGACAATGGAACCAAGGGGGTTGAAAACTACCTTACGGGGTGGTCTAGCACCGACTGACGTGCTTTACCACATTTTCTCTTCTGCGTGGCGCGAAATCGCAAAACGCATGCGCTTCATCCCTTATTTACCTTCGGAAAGCTTGCCCTTGAAATGCTTCATTGAGAAAAAAATACTATTTGGAATTATGAATGATAAATACAATGTCAGTAAATATTTGTTTTAAAGCTGCTAATTCATCATTATTATGGCTAAAGGTGTTTGTGAATTTTTCTATTTCTGGGTTTTCCGTCTGGTTATTCTTTAGTCCAATACTCGAAGCAAAAGAAGAAAAGTGTTTGTAATTTTCGAATTCACACCAGAGAAGGTATTATATTTGTGTTCAATTTGAAACCCCCCTCCCCCCCCCCCAGATTTTGTCAGATGTCCACGTTTTAAGACCCTCTAAACCCGAAAACAGGTTTTTTTTTACGAATGTGTATGTCCGTATGTATGTATGGCTGCCTGTGAGCACGATGAGATTTGAGAAAATCAATTTTTTAGATTGGCCTTTGGCACCCTCTTTGAGTTTCGGAAACTTGAGGTCAAGTTCGTTAGCCAGCTATTTTTGATAAAAATTCAGAAAGATTCCATTTCTTCCAAGATTTCAAAATTCCATGTACAGCTATTTGTGGTACTTGGAAATCAAAAATCAAAGATTGCGTTTTGCGGTTGATAGGACACGTAGTTTTGTTTTTTTTTTCGTTAGAAAACAAAATTGAAAATAAAAAATAAATGAAAAATATCAAGGATATGTATAAAACGAATTTTTTGTACACAGCAATAATAATTCCGTGGGGAATTCAGCATTTTGCGGTTGCTCAACAGACGTGCAAAGTAGCATTTCTTACGCACGTATAACAAAAAAGCCATTTTCAAGGTTAAAACTAAACAAAAACTACTTGCTTAATTTAAAAATGCAGAAAGAGGTGTTCTACGGGCCATGAGGTAGCATGTTTGTTAAAGAGGCTATACTCTGAAGAACAGATGTGTTTTTTCCTTGACCCTCATCCCTTTTCCAGTAACCTTTGATTAGAAAAGAGATAGGCGCGAGCGAAATCATACCACTACCCCTTTTCCAGCAGAAAAACACCCCATTACCCCTTCCTCAGTAGCCTTTCTTTTTATTATGAGATAAGTAAAAATGAAACCGTTTCCACATTTTCAGTAACCTATCTTTTCATTATGTCAAATGTGAAAATATAACTACATCTTATTTTTAGTCACGGGAAAAAGGGTAGACTTGAGTGGAATCACAGCCCTACCCCCTACCTAGTAGCCTAACACACCCTGAACCCTTTTCCAGTGGCCTTTCTTTCCATGATGTGAAAAGTGAAAATACGGCCATATCCCGTTTCCAGTAACCTTTCTTTAGATTATGTGAAGATGCAACCGCATTACATTTTCAGTAATGGAAAAACCAGGCGTGTGTGGAAACAGCCCTACATTTTTTCAGTAACATAATGCACTCTTACCCCTTCTTCAACAGCCTTTCTTTTCATTATGTAAAAAGTGAAAATATAAAAAAACCACATTTTGAGTAATGGAAAACAGGGTAGGCATGAGTGGTATTACAGCTCTACCCCCTTTCCTGTAGCCTAACACACTCTCATCCCATTTCCAGTAACCTTTCTTTTCATTACGTAAAAACATAATTACATCACATTTATAGTTAGAGGAAAGAAGCAGCCGTGAGTGGAAACACAGACCTACCCTATTCTAGTAGCCTAACATAACCTAAGCCCTTTTCCAGTAGCCTTTCTTTTCATGATGTAAAAAGTGGAAATGCAATCATATCACATTTTTAGCAATATAAAAAGGATAAGTGCTAAGGGAATCACAGGCCCACCCCTTTTCCAAAAGCATAACACACCCTTACACTTTTTCCAGTATCCTTTCTTTTTATTATTGTATAAAAAGTGAAGCATTGGGTAGCATTTTTTAAGGGGCCACTCCATAATCGTACAGGGGCGACACCGAATGCACATACGCGAAAAACATTTATGATCATTTGATATTCATAGTAGTAATATAAGGGTAACATTTTATTATTTAAAAAAAATTGCTAGATTCAAACCTAACGATTTTGGTTTGAAAATACCAATTTTAGGTGAAAAAACATCAATATAACCTGAATCTGTTGAAGAATTGTCAATATTCTTAAATATAATAATATTTAATAAATAAAATAATCCTAAAATGAAAAGTGAATTTTACCTGAAACTATTAAAACATGGCCGATCTTATTCAAACTGTAATGATTTTTATTTTAAAACACCAATTTTTAGTGTAAAACGCTAAAATAACCAAAAATTGTTGAAATTTGTGAATCTTCTTTTGAATATTAAAAAAAAAAAATAAACAATATTACTTCGCGGCGAAAAAAAATGTAGCGTGATCAAAAATTGTTTGGAGATCCTAAATCTTACTTAAATTATATCCATTTTTGTTTTAAAATATCAGTTTTTGATATAAACCGCTAGCATAACGTAAAATTATTCAAAAATTTGTCCGGTGGGGCAAATGTGACGTTGCTTATAAGATCGCTATAACTCAACATTTTTAATTATACTTTGCAATAAATAAATCTATGTTATTATAGAAATAGTGCTACTTCACAAAAATCTTGAAAATTGACGTTGTAAAAGGAAAATTATGCAGAAAACAGTTTTGACAACGAAGGAGTGGAAGAGTCGCTGGCAGGAATATAAAGTTTTCAACATTAATGGCAATACTCACAGTATGAAAATTTGACATTTTGGCAGATAAAGTAATATCACATCATGTCATTATAATAATCAAACGTAATTCAAGTCCAAAATGTATTGAATATCGTCAATAATGGAGGCCTCACCAGAGGGACAAGCGCGACCAAGATAATTGTTTATAAGTTCTGACTAAAAAAATGGTCGCTAGAAAAAATGGACTCTACCGATCGGTAGAGCAGGATTTTTGTATTGGTGTAGTACAAATATTTGCGCGTAGTCCGTTTCTATTATAATTTTATCGAGTAAGAGGTTATATCACAGCTATGATTATTTTTATTATACAAAAAAAAAATGCGGTCGCCTTTACCCTTCGCGGGGGGTAAAAGCCGACGAAATACAGCTTGTTAGAAATAATTAGATAATTGAATCATTGTTTTATTAATGTTATTAAAACTTATAGAAATATGATATATAACAAAGTAGGACTAGAAAGGAAAAAAATGAAACAATTCCACATCTTATTAAATTTAAAAAAATCATTGACTGTGAACTGGTCGGCGCTGCACCTCCTCACTCTATCTATTAACCAAAATAACAGAAAAAATATTAGAGGATAACATCTTTAATAGTTCGTTTATTATTGTTATATCATTTAAAAAAAAGTCGATTTTTCAATTTTTTGTGGATTGTAATGTTTATTTGTCATATTTATCAAATTCTTATGTAAAATCATTTATATACTACATTTTCAACACTTGTTTTTAATACAGAATTCCTTTTTTTTACTTGAGTTTTTCACAGTCCAAAATGGAAAATTCAATTTTCATAGTTTTTCAACAGTTCAATTTTCCAATATTTTTTCAATTTTCCCTATTGAAAATCGAGGAAAATTCAATTTACATAGCTGGATATCAAATTTACAATTTTTTTCCATCTTCAATTTCCTTCTATTTCTTATTGTTGAAAATTTAATTTCACATACATAAAATACTACAATCATCCAAGTTTTGATTAAAAACATCAATGTAACTCAAAATTGTTCAAAAATTATGAATCTTCGTAGAAATCTTATAATTTTTTTAACAAAAATGCCGATTTAGGGTAAAAAAGAGCCAACATAGCCTAAATTTGTTTGAAGTTATGAATCTTTGTTTGAAAATCACTTTTTTTAATTTAAAAACCTATTTCCGACGAAAAACACTTAAAGAATCCGAAATTGTTCAAGCTTGAAAATAGTATTATATTAAATAGAAAACATAGGATTTAAATCTAATTTTGAATGTTTTGAATTGTAAATCTTCTTTGAAATCTGATGATTTTTATTTAAAATAACCAATTTCATCTGAAAAATGTTAGTATACCGTTAAAAGGTCAAAAATTGTAAACAATCTTTGAAATATACATTAAAAACCGCTAGTTTAACCAAAATTACACAAGATTTTTTTAACTTTTTCGAATCAACGTTTTTTCACTGAAAATGTCGTCATCTGGTGTAAGACACTAACGTAATCAAAAATGGTTAAAAATTTGTGAATCTTCTTTGAAATCTAATTAAAAAAAAAATGGAAAATACGTATTTTGACTGAAAACACTAATATAATGTAAGATTATAATTAAAATATTCTAAATCTTGTTAAAATTGTAATGATTATTGATTAGAAATATACCAATTTTCGATTTAACCCGCCAGTATTACCAAAGATTATTCAAAAATTATGAAGCTTCAAAATCCAATGATTTTTTGTTTAAAAATGTCAATTTTCAGTAAAAAACGTTAATAGAACCAAAAAACGTCAATGCTCGCAAAATTTTTCATCTTCAAATTAGAATTTGTGTATCCAAATACCCATTTCGTGAAGTGTTAATATGATCAGAAATGGTGAAAAAATGGGAATCGGCATGATGATTTTGGTTTGAAAATGTTAATTTCTGATGAAAAAAACTAACACAATCTAAAATGTTCAGAAATTTCATGTCCCGGAAACTTTATTTTATTAAAAGGTATTATTTGTCAATTTGATTTCCAAAAATTTCAATTCAAGATATTAAGCAACCTCGAGTAACGAAACGCCAATCAGATTTTCAACAACAATGATTATAAGATTTTGGAGGTAGGGGAAACCGCCCTACAGTAGGAGACTGGGAAAAAAATTTTTCAGTATAACATTTCAGCAATGATACTATATTTTCTGACGAAGTTTCATCAAAATATTATATATAATTAGTTCGTAAAAATATTTCCAAACCCGTGCGATGAAGTTATGTGTAAAATACAAAAGAAAATTGGTAAGGTGGGGCAGCGCCGACCAGTTAACAGTCAATGATTTTTTAAAGTAAATAAGTTGCGGAATTGATTCATTTTTTCCATTTCGATTCCTACATTATTGTATATGATATTTCTATAAGTATTGGTTACAATAATGAAACGATTATTTGATAATCTCATTATTTCTAATAAGCTGTATTTCGTCGGCTTTATCCCCCCATCGGAGGATAAAGGCGACCGAATTTTTTTATGAAAATCAAAACATCTAAAGAAGGGAAAATATGATGGTTTGCTTCTGTGGCATTTGATGCACTGGAAAAATTACCTTCAAACATATTAAGCATGAAGAATAAGTTATTTTTGTTAAAAATAATGATATTATTATACCATTAAGCCTTTTCCCTTCCGGGGTAGGCGTGACTTGTTCGGTTGGAAAGTAGTGAAATAGGTATATAGGTATCAGGTTGATCGGTATATGGGTATAGGGTGGATGGGTATGTAGGTGTTATGTATAGATGTTTTAGATTGATTTGGAGTTCTCGTGTTATTTATATAAATGACACGTTCACTCCGCAACACTGCTCCGACCCAGGTTGCTGATCAATCTCTCTAGCGATCACCCCAAGTGAGGAGCCTCACAAAATTATTATGTATGGTTCCCCACCTGGGCCCATTAGTATCCAAGGTCTTTGTTTCAGGCATCATTCACTCTATTGTCACTCTGTTTATAAACTATTTGTCGCCACATATTTCTGTCCTGGCATACTACTCTAGCTTCATTCGCGTCCATGCATTTTTTCATGCAGGCTCTTGTATTTCTATGGCTTCTTATGTCTCTTCGTATTAGTGTCTCATTCACAGATTCTAACCATTCTTTCGGCGGTCTACCTCTGGGCATTTTGCCATTTACTTTACCTTTATACACTTGCTTGGTCAGTCGTTCATCTTTCATTCTTTCAAGATGTCCGAACCACCTTAGCTGATTTCTTTCCCATAAATGCGTCATGAAATTCAAATACGATCCCTAACCTGCTTATAGCTGAAAAACGCGATGTCAATAGTATTAATTATGAATAGAAATAATAATCAGTAAGAGGATTTGAACTCGAAGGAGCTATTTCAAGCGCAGAGAGGATTATATTATTGAATTCCTTTGTATCTCCGGAGCTTAAGATTTTCAGAGGATGTGCTCTGCTCTGTGGGTGTTATTATAGAGTTTTAATAACATGAAGTTGTGCGTCATGTTTTGAATGAAATATCTGCCAATATTCGATTGCGATTCTCTGCTGCCTTTCAGTATACGAAGAAAAATTTCATTCGAATGAACTTCCATCTATACGGAAAATGCTGAGCTTTCTCAGTCGAGTCTAAACTTCTCGCAAGAGATTGAGTTTTCAACAGCAAATATTTTGTCTTGGACACTTTCTTCCTTTCTGCATACAGCCAAGTTTTTCTGCCTCGATATTTTCATGCTTAGAGAGAAAATAATTCCTTTCCTTGGCTCTGGCAACTTCACGTGAGTAATAATTGTTTTCGAAATAACAAATGGAAAATCATGGGATTATAGCTAATTTTCCGCGCATAATTTCGAATTTTAAACTTCCCTGCTTCATAAAAATATATATCTTCGCGAAGGAAAACTTTGAGATCAGTTTACCTTATTCCAAAGGCCGAGAAACTTCCTGGTTTCTTGCTAATAAAACATTACTCATCTACAAAGATTTTATTTTACTTTATTATCTTGCTTCAATTCTTGTAAACAGAAATAAATTGTTAGTACCTCGAGAAGTTTTAAGATTTCTGGAAATACTCAAATATTTCTAAGTGATTTTAGTAAATGAGAAATAAATTTTATTTCGACGTATCTATTATCTTTCTCTAAAAATATGTGTCACGAAAATCTCGAAAACATTGTTGACCCTCTTCCTTGATTCCGATTGGGTAATTTGAATAATTTAAAAGAAGGAAGTTTGTCTAATTCACACACGTAATTGAGAATTTAGTTTCAGTTGATTAGGATTTTTTTAATTAAAATTTTTATCATCTTTTTTTTTAGTAAAAATTTATTATTTTCAACCAACAAAATGGTAATTTTCAACCAAATAGTTAAATTTGTAACAAAACTGATGAATTTTTGAGAAAAAAAATTAATTTTCAACAGAAAATCTATTGATTTATATTTCAAGAAGAAAGTTTACGATTAAAAAAAAACTGATTAATTAAACAAGAAAAAATATGAATTTTCAACAGAAAACTTAAATTTTAAACCAAAAAATATTTTTGAATCAATGAACAAAAAAAAAAACTCATTCAAAATGTTGTGTTTTTTAGTAATAAAGAAGAATTTTTGGAAAAAGTTGAATTCCCAACCAAAAAATATGCATTTACTACAAAGATAATTGAATTTTCGACTAATAAAGACGAGTTTTCAACCAAATAATTGAATTTTAATTTAAGAAGATCAATTTTCTGGCAAAAATGAAATAGCTACATTCAGTGAAAAATAATTCAATTCCAAACCAAAAAAAATCAATTTTCAACCAAATTTGTTGAATTTTCAACAAACAAAGTGAAATTTGACCTAAGACGATGCATCTTCAATCAAAAAATCAGAGTTTCAACCAAATAGTTAAATTTTCAACCCAGAATATGAGTTTTTCACTCAAAAAGACGAATTGAAAAAAAAGTTAAATTTTCAACTTAAAAGATTGAATGTCATTAAACTTTCAGTTAAAGAAATAAGTTTCTGAGAAAATAGAATAAATTTTCAATATTTTTCTATAAATACTAATGATATAATTTGAAAAAAAAAAATTTTGACAAAAAATTTAGTTACATTTTTAGTTAAAAAATGAATTTTCAATCTGAAAAACTAATTTTTTACCAAAAAAGAATGAAATTTAATAAAACACATGAATTTTCAACCATATAATTGATTCTTCAATGGAAAATTCCATTCTAATAGGTTAATTTTGAACCAAACAAGTGAATAAGTTATCCAGAAGATTAATATTCTACCACAAAAGACAAAGTTTCAAGAAAATACAAAAATTTTTAAACAAATAGTTGAATTTTCAACTGAAGAAGACTGATGCTTGAACAAACATGATATAGTTAAATTTTCAGTTAAAAAATTGATTTTCAATAAAGAAACACATTTCCAAGCCAAAGAAATAAATTTTGAAGCCAAAAGATGAATTTTCTACCGAAAACGATTAATTTTTAATAAAATGCCCAAAATAGCAGTTTTATTCAAAATTCATGTTAAAGACGGTATATTTTATTTTTGCAACATTAATTATTTTTATTCGATGAGCGACAAGTTTAAAAGTATTTTTAACCTATTTTTAATTTTTTAAGGAATTTTCTCCAATGTTTCAAATAAGTTTTCTGAGTATAATTTCCTCCAACAAATCGTGAAAAGTTCTTGTTTTTTGAAATTAATGACATGATTAACGAATCTTAAAAGTGATATTGTTTTCGTCGGAAATTTTTCAATTATTTAAAAAATTTGATTTATAGAAAAAAATTTTCATTCTGTGAATCGTGAAAAGTTATTTTTTTGAAATTAATCTCGCAGGTGAGGAATATTAAGACTAATATTCTTTGTGGAAGACGGTTTGCAATTAGTACAAACTTTTCAAAAATTCGAGGAAATAAATTGTTCACATATATTACTCTCAAATTCATAAATTGTTAATTTCTCCCGAAAAAAATAACTTTCCACATTTTACAGGCGAAAATAAATTATTTGAACACAGAATAATTGTTTAAAAGATTTGAAATCAGTCATTCAAAATTCAGAAACTTGTTAGTATACCATGTATGTATACCATTAAGCCATTTCCCTTTCGGGGTAGGCATAACGCTACCCGATTCGGGTAGTGTTTCTAGGTGGGTAGTTTCTTGTAGTAAATAACTACCACAAGTGTGGGCGCTCACCACACCCATGACGAGCCAACAGCACGCAGTATCACGAACGGTCACCCATCCAAGTACTAACAGCGCCCAACACTGCTTAACTTCAGTGATCTAACGAGAACTGTTTTTTTCAGCGTGGTACGGCCGTTGGTAGTTATTCAATAAAAATAATTCATCTTGAAAACGTTTCAAAAAATACATTTTTTTGGCTTTTTCCTAGTACACTAAGGGGATTAGGGGTTGGAGGAGTCAACATTAAACGTAGTTAAGTGAAAATTATTGATCGAACATTCCTAAACAACTGACTGAACTTTAATGTACAAAAATGTAATAAAAGTACTTCTTTTATTCATTTTTGAAAAAACTAAGCTTTTCCCATTTAAACCCCATGCTACTTTTAAAAGGGCCGGGCACATGTTAATTTTGGCCAATTTGAAAAAATGGAATTTCTTTTTCCGAATAATGAAAAAATTAGGTTGGGAGATCGATTTTGAAAAATCAAGATTTGAAATTTTACAGGTATAAATTTAGACTACCCTAAGGGCACCCTAGCCCTTGTATTTGGAGAAATTGGTTGAAAAATGGAATATTGAAAATTGAAAGGATATTTTCCACTTTTTTTGGTTCAGTGAAGGCATACATGGTTTCAGGTGACTCCAAGTGGAATAAAATGAAGTAATCAAGTGTAAAAGGTCAAAGGGAACGTTAAAGGAAACCTCTCTCGGAAGGATGCAATCTTTCGTGATTTCCTCTCTTCTCAGATTTCTCGACTTGTAGATTCATTTCTGTCCTCTTAATTGCCATTTATGCAATCTAAAACCTTCCCATATTCCACTACTCTATTTTCGAGAGAAACTCACCAGTCTATTTATTTCCTCTAACAGGTGTTTGCAGAAATTCTGAGAGTTCATATTCACCAGGAAAGTCGAAGAATTATTGACGTAATAGGATACCCTTAATTATCTGTCGTGTAATTGAAATTAAGAAGGAAGGACAATAATTATTATTTTATTCGAAAGATTTAAAAGGAATTGATTATAAGGAGCTATTCAAAAAGGTCACGTTATTTTGATTTTATTTTGCCAAAATTACGAAACACTCCCACCCCTTCAAGCAAAAATTTGTCCTTCGATTTCATTTGATAAATAATTCAAAGAAAACACGAACATGTAAACATAATATTTGATTAATAGACTTTAAAGCTCAAAATGCAGCTCTTAAAATAGGGGTATTATGTGATTTTTTACTAAAATAGGGGTATACATTCTTTTAAATGAAAGTAATGTATAGGTATCATATTTCATTCAATTTAAAACGCTTTAAATTTCTATGACTTCAAGGCGAAATATATTGAATTTTTAACAAAATAGTCAAATTTAAAAAAAAAAAATAATTTTTTAACCAAAGAGACAAATTTTCATCGAAATAGTTGAGTTTTCCAGCTGAAGAGTCCACAGTTTTAGAAAACAATTGATTTTCTAACCCAAGAAGATGAATTTTTCACCAATACAGATGACTTTTCAGCCAAATAGTTAAATTTTCAATAAATAAATTAATTTTAGACCAAACAGTGGCATTTGCAACAAAATGGTTCATCCTTCAAGCTAAAGAGAGAATTTTTAAGAAAATAGTTGAATTTTTAACCTTCAGAGAGAAATTTTCACCGAAATGGTATAACTATTAAACAAGGAGGAATTAATTTCAACTAGAAATAGTTGCGCTTTTAACCAAATAGTAGAATATTGAAGCCAAAAAGGCGAATTTTTAGAAGACAATTTAATTTTCAACAAAACAGTTGAATTTTTGACCTATCAGGATAAATTTTTGATCAAATAGTTGGATTCCTAGCAACAAGAAAATTTCATTATATACCAAACAGATGTATTAACATCCAAATAGTTAAATTTTTATAGCAAAAAAGTTGAATTTTTATTAAAATAATTATGTTTTCTAGAAAATAGTTGAATTTTGAACTAAAGTGGTGAATCTACAACAACAACAACAATGTTATAAAGAAGTTCTGCTTTCAGCCAAATGGTTGAGTCAATCAAAACAGATGACTTATCTACGAAAAATATAATAGCTGATATTTCAAGAAAAAATCCTGGTAGAGAAATTGTTTAAAACAAAATACAAAAAGCTAAAATCATTTTTACAGGAATCTACAAATAAATGCAATAAATTACAACCAAAACTAAAGGAAACTTCAACTTTTTTCTGTTATTGGGACGAATTTTGTACGTACTTTTTTGTATTTTCTGGTATATTTTTGTTTTTGATTGTAGTTTTAATTTCCTACAACAATTTACAAAACAGTACAACTACAAGAATCTACAAAAATTGACAGGTTTTGCAGGCAAACAGTTGTTCTTTTTCGACCGAGGGTGACAAATATTTAGAATATTGTAATTAGACAATTTCAAATTTCGATCGAAAAGTTATAATAACATTTAAAAAGAAGTTTATATCTTCCGGCTCTTCCGAGCCTTCAAAGTCAACGAAATAAAAAATACATCATTTTCCTATTTTGATGTATTTTATGTTTATTTTATCAGACAAAAAGTTGCTAAAATTATTCTATGCTTTAAAAAAATTAACGGGTAGATTCATTTCGTGATTAAAAAACCACAAAAATATAATACAAAAATTTAAATAGACTAGGTTCGCTAAAACCGATTGAAATATTGAACTCATTACTAACTATCAATTCCTATGACAATTATTAATGGTAATGCTCGATTCCAATATTTATTCATTTTTAATCGTAGCGATTCAATTTTTGCACTTCTCAAATAATTATCTTGCGCAATGCGTAGTGAAAAGCATATCACTTCAAAAAATGGTCCAAAACTAATAAAAATACGAGATCATACCAACTATACACAGTGAAAAATTAAAATTTAATTGAAGAATTCCGTTAGAGTGAGCTTTCAAGAAAATATATATCAAATTGTATAAATTGAAGAGAACAGACCCTAAATTTCATGATTTAAAATTTATTTAATAGGTTTATTAAACGACGACTAGATGCAATAGTCGTAAACCAAGGACGAGAAAGAAAATCACGTGTCCAGTTTTTGGGAATCCTGTAGAAATATCTGGATTTTCACTATCATCTGTAGTAGGTGTAATTAAAAATAATGTATGCATTCGAGAGGATACGGGAGGTAATAAAACAAATAATGAACCTAAATTTAAAGACGTTGCTGAAGATCTTGCCTCGGAAGTAAAATTTATTTGGAAAAAGCTTCTATTCTAACAGTATCACGTAAGCGAATAGTAAAAAAATTAAAAATAATTGACGGAAAATACAATAATGTATTGAAACGTGAATTCAATGTTTCAAATTGAATTCAAGTTTTCTATAACAGTGTCTTCTGAATTATTTGGTAGAGCAACGTGTAAGTGCTCAGACTTTTCTTTATGATCCTGTGGAAAAGGTAAAAAGGTTCCAATTGAAGAACGATCTTCTTTGATTGATCAAAAATCAAAAAGAGAAATGATTGTTGACAGAAAAATGACAAAGCAATTAATAGAAAGACATGATCAAAATGAAAAAGATTTGAAGCGGTATCGAACAAATTCAGCTTGTACGGAGTTTGTGATTTCTACTTCTGGATCTAGTTCCAACACGGAACATAGTTAAAAAGACAGTGTACCAACTGTTATACCAATGATAAACTCTAATTGTAATATTATTCAATGGGGTAACAAGCAAATGCGAATAAGTCTTCCTAGTGTAGCATTAAAATGTGAGCGTTACAGCATTTCTAATCCTGGTGCAAGTTCAAACTCAAACTCTTTGCTAAAGGATCTGGGAATCGTAAAAAAAGAAGATTTGTTAAACATCATTGATAAAAACAAGACCAAAACGAAAACCAAAACTCCTGACATTCTGATGGCTTAGTTTTTTGACGGTAGGAAAGACAAAGCTAACGTCCAAAAACAAGATGGGAAAAAATATTATTGTAAACAAATTGTCGAAGAGCACATTGGTTTGGTAGGAGAGCCTGGTTCTAAATACATAGGATATGTGAGCGTTAGTAGTTGAGAATCTCTTGCTATAAAACAAAGCCTAATACCATTCTTCGTTGATTAACACATTTCTACAGATAGTCTTGAAATTGTTGGTTACGGTGGCACAAATGTCAACACAAGTATTATTAAAGAAATAATACAATTACTAAAGTTAGAATTGAACAGATCTTTACAATGGATAATCTTTATTTTGCGTCTCAATGAGATTCCACTAAGGCATTTGTTCGCAGAAATTGACGAAGTAACAAGTAGACTTAACTTATTTTCTGGGGAAATTGAAAACGCAATTCAAAATTATGAAATTCTGCCTGTAACTTCTTTCTTAACAATGAGTGCTGAAAAATTCCCTAATATTGATAGAAAAGTATTAAGTAGTGATGAACAGTATCACTATGATAGTCGCCATGCAACCGGTGGAACATGTTCCCCTGATTTAGAGAAAAAGAAGATATGTCCTTTTGTTCATTCCCGATGGCTAAATACAGGTTGTAGAATTTTAAGGTATCGCATCACTTTGCCAAAACTTTATAAAAATGTTGCTATTCTCGCTACATTTGAAATTAAAGTTTATGCCCCTTCTTGGTTTTAAATGAAAGTAAACCATTCGTGTACCGGAGGTTTGAAAAATCTTTGGAGAATTATATAATATTCGAGGTACCTGGCAGAAGAACAGGGAAAAGTTATTGATAAAGTCATTGAACATGATGGTTACTCTGGTCATTTTGAGAATGTTCTTATGGCAATGCTGGCTGATAAGAAGCCTTCTGTAAGAAAATTAGCGTTCGAAATGATTCTAGAAGCTAGAAATCCGAAACAGCAAAACCGAAACAGATAATTTGAAGTTTCGCGAATCAATTTTAATGCAACGGATTATACTGATTTGGTTACATGACGCATAGCGACTAATGAAATCAATGAATTCGTTAATGATACAAAAGATGCAATCACTTTCAATTCAAGTAAATCCCATACCATACTCAAGGTACTGGAAGATGTATCCGTCTTGTAACAGAAGCTTCGAAATCTGTTTAAGGCAGAGAGAGAAGAGATGATAACATCAAAGCAAAGTTGGAATCACGCTAGAAAATTGCAAAATTTAATAATGAAGCGAAATTTAAGGTCCAAGTGACTAATGATTCAGTTTTGTCTAAGCATATAATGATTTAAAATTTTTTTGTGTGATGAAATAAACACAAGATACATCAAAATAAAAAAAAAAATTTTCCTTTGAAGGCTCGGGGGACCCGGGAGATATAAAATTTTCGTGAATATCAACAGAGCTTTTTGTTTGCAATAAGAAAAGGCAGCTTGCCCACCACCTGCCCATTTTAAAATCGAGAAAAGTCGCTTTTTGACCCACCCTAATGTATACATCATCACTTTTACAAAAAAGCTCGTTCGTTTAAACTTTAAAGAAATAGTTGAATATTAAAAGACAATGATGAATAATAATTATTAAATAAAAAAGAACCTTTCGTTTGAGTTTTTTTTCAAATATATGGCAATGAGTTGGATACCATATACATGTGTAATTTAGAATTGTGTTATTGCAATGTTCTCAATATTTGTCATCCTAGGTCGACAAAGAACAACATTTTGAGTGCAAACAAAAATTGTACAATTCAGAGAGAATTGAACATGGTCATTCGAATTCAAAAATTCGAACTCTTAAAGATAAAATTTTCTTCCTTCGAATTTATACAAACTTAACTGCAAATGAAAACATGTGAGTTTGATACTTTTAAAATTAAAGCTTCACATTTTTTTATTGAAATTCTCAATAATTCGTGTGTATAAAATAGAACATTTCAACACTTTTCAATTGAAAATTTTGTAACTCAAAGCAATTACAATGCAAAATTAAAAAACGTTAAATTCTTATATATTGTAAAGTTCAAATTTTAAAAATAAATAAATACATTCTATAATTTTCAGCACTATAAACTGAAGAATGAATAAA
Source organism: Andricus quercusramuli (assembly GCA_932178445.1). Classification (NCBI taxonomy): domain Eukaryota; kingdom Metazoa; phylum Arthropoda; class Insecta; order Hymenoptera; family Cynipidae; genus Andricus; species Andricus quercusramuli. The sequence continues at coordinate 364,279 of CAKNXH010000119.1, forward strand.
AAAATGTATAAATTGTCAAAACTATATAATTTTAATTAACTATTAACAAGAAACATTAACTCATGATTTGAAATCAGTATCAAAATCTTTTGAAATATTCTCTTGAAAATTTTGGTTTGGAAAAATAATTTCAAAATTTATTGTCCAGCAATCTAATGAAAAATTTGTCATTATCTTGGAACTCGAATTTTTCCTACAATTTTTAGAAACTCTTGCAAGCCCTAATATCTTCTGGATTCTTTTTCTTCAATATTCTTTTAGGATTAATTTTACAAACAAAAAATAATTTTCAGTTTTTCAAGGAATTTTTATTTAAAAAAATCATTATTTTGAAACCGTTCAAAATGCTTTAGAGCTTCTGAATTTTTGTTCAAAATATTTAAAAATCTACATTCATCTTACGATAATTTAATTCTCAGACAAAAAAATTACAAAAAACAGATACATTTTTAACCAAAGAGGTGGATCTGCAACTAATAAAATAAATTTAGCAAAGTAGTTCAACTTTCTACCAAGTAGTTGAATTTTCAATCAAGACCATTATTTTTTTACCAAAGAAGATAAATTTACAACAAAATACATAAATTTACCACAAAAATGTTGAATGTTCAAATAATAAGTATTCGACTCCCAAACGATAATAGAATAGTTAAATTTTGAATAAAAAAATTATTCTCCGCCAAAGAAATAGATCTCCATATAATAAAATTAATTTTTAAGAAAGTAGTGTAAATTTCATTAAAGCAGTTGAATTTTCAACCTGAAAAGATGGATTCTCGACGAAAATTTGGCTAATTGTATTTTCAACTAAAAACGATCAATTTCTTAAAATAAATAAAATGGTTAAATTTTCATTTGAAAAATTAATTTTTAACTAAAAAAACGCATGTTCAACAAAATAGTTCAACCTTTAGACCATATCAACTAATATCAACCCACAATGATTTCCAAAGCAAAAATTAATTTTGTGAAAGGAAAACAATTCGATTCAAATATATCAATGCTGAATTTAAATTGTAAATTACAAGGTTCTCATGGCTATGTGGTTTGTAAATTAATTTAGATCGAAATCAGGAATTATGTAACGCTGGCAAATACACTTCGCAATTTGTTCTCCCAGAGCTTATGTACAAAGTTAGTCAAATGCAATGAAGGTTCCCTCACAAATGTTTAACAAAGTTAAATTTCTCAGCAAATTTCCAGTGACTTGTGCCCTTATTCCCGGAACAAATCACGTTTGACTGCACAAAGCGTAAGCTTTGAAATAGCAGTGCTAAACGAAGTGAATTAAACTCTCATGTCTTCATTTCTTCAACCCAATAACAAAAAACTTCATCTTTCATATCCAGTTATCATTGAAAAAAAATTATCCAATTATTATAAATTTTTGATTAATGTCTCGAAACTTTCTGGAAACTATTGTCCAATTATTATTCAAACGTCCATGGCGCTATTTTCCAGTTATTAAAAAACCCATGGCAATATTTTTGATTGATAGCTCGGAAATATGATCTAATTGAAAATACTATTGCGCCATTAACGATTATTATCTTCAATATATAGAATTCTTGAAAAAACAACAAGAATTCAACGATTAAATTTGGACAAACACCACAAAATGCTCCTATTGCAATTCCAACGTTTCGGTGCTCACACAGCACCCTTATCAAGGCAAGGAAAAGAATACAGGTGGCAGGTGGGAGCGGCGACTTAGCGACGACGTTATCCCTTCGGTACCTGAGATCTGAATGTGGGTCAATAGGACAATCCGTCACAATAATCAAGAAATAAGAGAAAGTCAAGACTCATGAAAACTAAATGTAATTAATCAAATTTAAATAACTTTTGTTTAATCTATCTAAATCAGTTTTTAAATTTATAGAGGACCTATTTTGTTTTTTAATATAAAGCATTTCCATGAATTCTCTCTTTCTCTCATTACTTTCACTATGTAAAGTTTCAACATTATCCCAGTCAAATTCATGGTCAACATCAACAAACCCTCTCGTATGTCTAGCGAGAACACTCTTATAACAACGTCCTAAACGGACATCACTTTTGTGCTCCTCCACCCTGGTATTAAGAAGTCTTCCAGTCTGTCCCACGTAAGTCATCTTACAGATCTTGCAAGTGATCTTGTAAACCACACCAACCTTTTCAAATTTATCTAAAGGATCTTTACCAAAAGTTATTATTGAATCCATTTTAAATGGCATACGGAAAATAGTATGAATATTAAATTTTTTTAACATGAATTGAATGGTTTCAGAAATTTGACCAAAAAAAGGAAGAACAAATGTATTAAAAGAACTATATTCCCTCAATTCCTTCTGATTATCTGTAGCCGAGATGTTACTTTGTTTGTTTTTGATTTGTTGAATTCTAATTGTGATATGTTGCTCAACCAACTTTTCTGGGTAGTGATTCAGAAAAAGGATATTCCTAACAATATTCAAATTCTCTTTGTGAAATGAAATGTGGGACAAACCTAGAGCCCTGTCGACTAAGTTTTTGATCACTGCAATTTTGTTTTGAAAAGGATGAGCCGAAAAAAAAGTTAAAATTCTACCTGAATATGTATTTTTCATGTACCAATTGGTAATAATATTACCATCCTGAGCTTTAATTACCTCTACGTCCAAAAAACTGATTGTACCATTTTTCTCTATTTCGTGGGTAAACTGAAGTTTTGGATGAAAAACATTAAAAGCATCAAAATCCACCTGTAACTTTGCTAGTGGAACACACAACAAGGTGTCATCAACATACCGATAGTAAAAGGGCAAAACAAAATCCAGCTTCTTGAAAGCAAAGGCTTCCAAATCCTCCATAACCATTTCTGCTAAAATCGGAGAAATGACTGAACCTATGGGAGTACCCAACTTTTGCCTATAAAAAGATCCATTAAATTTAAAAAAAAGTTGAATTCATAATGAAAACTATCCCTTCAATAAAATCCTTTTGACTTAACCGAGTACGTGTCTTTATATTGTCCCATCTATTCAAAATTGCCCGTTTAACCAATTCAAGGGGTATATTTAGAAACATTGCGACAACATCCAAAGAAATCATCACATGGTCATCAGGGACAGTTTTTTGAATAATATTTTTTTGGAATTCCCAGCTATTTTTCATATTGTATTTAGAAGTTGTAATTGAGTCTCTAAGTATCAAATTAAAGTTTTGTTCCAAGAATTTCGTTGGAGTGTTAATAGTTGAAACGACAATTCTCAAAGGATAGCCCTCCTTATGAATCTTTCTCAAGCCATAACATCTTGCAAGAACTGTGTCCTCAGTATTGATATCAGTCCATCTTATATCCTTTCTCAAAAATCCTTTCTTTCTCCAATTGTCCAGCATTTTGAAAGTGTCTCTTCTCAATTGTTCTAACGGATTCTCACTCAATAATTCAAAGTTATCACCATTGGAAAGTAAATCTTCCATATCCCTAATATAATCTGATTTCTTCATACAAACCGTAATATTACCCTTATCAGCATTCATGCAAATTATATCAGGGTTGTTCCTGAGGAAATCTTTTGTTACCCTGAAACCTTCAGAAATTTTACAATCAATACTACTAATGTGCAAACAATTCTTATCAACAAAACTCTTCAACAAATGTGAAACCTTATTTCGGAAATCCTGTTGATCCAATATTGGAACTTTGTGTATACTTGATTCAACATCTTTGACTATTTCCATCATTTGTTTCGATTTACTTTTTATCACTTGGTTACTAAAACCTTTACCTAATCTAAGAATATCTGTAACTGAATCAGGAATTTGAATATTTGCTAAATTCACAAACCAAGGATCACTATCTTTTTCTCTAAAAATTTTGTGTAAATTCAAATTTTGCTCTTGAATATTAGTTTGTTGATCAATCAAAATAGAAAGTTTGTTCTCATGCTTTTTATCATTGTTTAAAAATCTTTGATTAAGAAAAATCTGATGTTTTAGAAGATGAATGATTTTATCTTGTGGTAAACATAATTCTAATTCACTTTTAATTTTGGAGATTTTTACTTTTAAAAAATTAACATGATTTGAAACATCCTTGATCAGTAAATTCAGCATTGAGAATTTGAATTTCTTTACATTATGTTCGAATTGTCTATTGCAAGAATTACTGTGAAAAACAAAATCTCTAAATTTGTTATCCAAGAAAAATATTTTTTTAGGTAAAACATCATTTCTTCGACATTCAATCAAAAACCCTTTTTGAAGGATACTTTCTCTTAATCTTTGGTTGATATCACACCATAACTTAACCCTTCTGAAGGCTTCAGGGCCATATGCAACTTTGATCTGATTAAAAAACATAATATTTGAAAAAGATAAAATAAAATAATAATAATTTTAATAATATTTAAAAAAAGAAAAAAAGGGTTAGAAATGACCTCCAATCCAAGTCAGTTAAATTGAAATTCAAGAATTTTAAATCAGACTAAAATCAAATTAAAAATCCCATTTAACGTCCAACAATCAATTCAATATATTTAATTCTTGAAAAAACAACAAGAATTCAACGATTAAATTTGGACAAACATCACAAAATTTATTTATTTATTACTATCTTGATTATTATCTTGAAACTTCTCGAAACTATTTTCCAATTATTAAAGAGTATATGGCGCCAGTTACGATTATTATCTCGAAAATTTTTCGAAACTATTTTCTAATTATTGAAAATCCTGTAGTGCTATTTAAAATAGATATCTCGAACCTAGTTTACAGTTGAGCAGCCTATTGCGCCATTAACGATTATTATTTTGAAACTTCTCGAAACTATTTTTCAATTATTGAAAAGCCCATAGTACTATTTACGATTATTATCTCAAACCTATTTTCCAATTGAAAAGCCTATTCCGACATTAACAATTATTATCTTGAAACTGTCTCGAAACTATTGACCAATTATTGAAAAGCCCATAGTGCTATTATCGATTGATATCTCGAAACTATTTTCCATTTGGAAAGCCTATTGCGCCATTAACGATTATTGTCTTGAACCTTTCTTGAAACAATTTTCCAATTGAAAATCCTATTGCGCCATTAATGATCATTGTCTTGAAACTTTCTCGAAAATGTTTTCCGATTATTGAAGAGCACATAGTGCTATTCACGATCAATATTTCGAAACTTTCTCGAAACTATTTTCCAATTATTAAAAAGTCATGGCATCATTTTCGACCAATATCTCGAAACTTTCTCAGAACTATTGTTGAGTTATTAAAAAGTCCATGGCGTCATTTTTGACTAAAATCTCGAAACTTTCTCGAATATATTGTTCAATAATAATAAGCCCATGTTATAGTTATTCGAGATAGTTCAATATCTTGAATTATCTCGAAATTATTGTTGTTGGGCAAGCCGTGTTTATGATTGGTTGGAGGTGTCATTCTATTCCATTTTTAAAATAAAATGTTAGAAACTTCTTGATTATTGGTTTCTTTCTTGGGTGTGAAGGTTACTTTCTCATGTTCTATAAACAAACAAGAATGAACGTAAAATTCATCTTAAAAATAGATTTATCAGGCAGTTATCACCTACTGATAACTTTTTAGAATGGTTTTTTGGAAGTCTAAGAACTTTAGATCTATGAGAAATGTGAGGTTATTAAAATAATATATTTAATAATTCAATAATAATAATAAATAATGGAACAAATCTCTCCAGCACTTTTAAATACAAAATTTAATGTATGCCGTTCAAGCGACTTAACATAGAATCTAAATGGTCGAAGAAGTCTTATAAATTTTTGTACATTTTTAAAACTTAAAAATTTTCAGCCCAATTACTTTTTATAATAATTTTCAGAGGGTAAAGAGATTTTTGTTTTGTTTTAAGTAGATATCTAGAAGAAAACGTTTTTTTCTTTACTAATTCAATTGAAGAATTTGATAAAGAATATTAATGTTGTAGCGAAAATTGAGGTTATTGGATAAACCATTTGAAATTTTCCATAAGGAATAATAAATTATTATTTTTTGATGCATTTTTCCAGTAAAAAGTGCAAATATGTTATAAATATCTTTCAGATTCATTTGAGAAAAGCAAATTTAAAAAAACACATAATTCAGTTTTTCTGAACTTTAATGTTTAACAATATTTGAATTATCAGTTAAATTGAATTAGTTAACTAACAACAACATTTATCATTTCTAAGAATCATCAAAAACAATAAATCTAACACATTTTCGCTAGTAGAAAAGCCTCAAACACCTGAAAAAATTCTTCAGTCATTCCTGTGGTTTTTAAAATTGCTTTTTTTTAGTAAGAATCCATTAAAAATGAGTTATTTCCTGAACATACTTTTTCAGGGTCCTAATACATTACTTTTCCACATAGTCCCAATTTCTATTTTCGTAATTTTCTTTTTTCGACCCGCCCTAATATCCAAATCATTAGAAATTTGATTAGAAAACTCTGTGATATAGCTCATAATTGAATTCCTACTTTACAAAATTATTATTCTTTTCTTCAAATCATTAATGCTGGGTTCAAATAATGGTAAAATACCACTCCTAAGAATATAGATTTCATATTATTATTATGAAGACCCTCAGGAACCCTTATAAATTCAGTCAAATGTTAAAAGAAGACCTGTGAAAATTTGATGGGAATTCGAGAGAAAAATATAATATAGTTATCCGAATTGCAAATTAAGATTGAAGAATGGTGCTTTAATTTATTTTTATGAACATAATGGGGATTTGAGGTGACACATTGAGAAATCAATTTATGAATTGTGATATTATGTCATTTCAAAGAATTTTAGAATGTTAACAAATTTTAAAGAGTAAATGTATATCCTTAAAGAGAGAGTTAGATTCAAATTTGAAATGAGATAATCATTGCCATAATGATTATTTCGTTTTATATATTTGTTTCCTCTTATTATTGAGCATATTCCATTCCTAAGGACTTGTAGCACTCGGAAACCCTCTCATTCCTCAAAACCCCACACGGGAGAAAATTTATAATACAAACAAAAAAATAATTAAAAATAAAATCAATAAAACTAAGAGCTGTTGAAACAATTATAAATTTAAAACCTCTTTCAAAATTAATCCCATTACATTAACGCTATAACTAGAGTTCTGACATTCCTGATTCAACTATAAAATATTTTTGTTTCAACGATTTATTTATGTTATTCATTGAGGATAATACTTTAAAGAAATTTTGCTACAAATCCCTGCTTTGAATATTTCAACAATATTTTTATTCTAATCAAGGAACTGAAAATATACCACGCTGAAAACACCAGTTCTCGTAAGATCACTAAAGTGAAGCAGTGTTGGGCGCGGTTAGTACTTGGATGGGTGACCGTTCAGGAATACTGCGTGCTGTTGGCCCGTCGTGGGTGTGGTGAGCCCACACTAGTAGTACTAGTAATAAATAATCCACTGAGAAACACTACCCGAATCGGAAATGGCTTAATGGTATAAAAAAAAGAAAAGGGTAAATATAACTAGTTTAGCCATAATTTTTTTTCGTAAACTTATTCTATGATAACCCACCTATCCCTCGGATTACCTTATCCCACGGAATCCTAATATACCCCACGGTTCTCCTTATCCCACGGGACCCCCTCCATCACTAAAAACGCTCCCCCTACTATCCGATAAGACCCGATCAGTTCCTCAGGATCTACGTTATTCCATAAGGACCCTCCTATTCCTCGGGATACTCTTATCCTACGGGACCCCCCCCCCCCTATTTCAGGTTTCCCTCAGGACCACCCTTATCCTAAGAGGCTAAATGTTGTTATTGTCCATTGTTATGGAGCAGAATTGACCGCTGCTAAGGGTTGTTATTGATCATTGCTAGGGAGTTGTATTGGTCGTTGCTAAGGGTTCATGTTAACCGCTGTTAAGGGTTGTTACTAATGATTGTTATTTTTCGTTACCATAGAGTTTTATTGATCATTGCTAAGAGTTGTTATTGACATTTATTAGGGAGTTCTATCGATTGTTGCTTAGTGTCCTAATTGTCCGTTGATAGGAATTCGGGGTGTAGTAACTTTATCCGGAAACTGTAATTATAATTTTTAAGGGTTGTTATTGTCTGCTACTAGGAAATTGTATTGATCGTTGCTAAGAGATGTTATTGACCAATACTACGGAGTTGTATCGATTGTTGTTAAGGTTTCTAATTGTCAGTTGATAGGAAGTTGGGGTGTAGTAACTTTATCCGGAGATTGTATTCACCATTGTTGAGGGTTGTTACTGCCTGCTGCTAGGGAATTGTATACATTGTTGCTAAGAGTTCTTATTGGCGACTACTAGGAAGTTGTATCGATTGTTGCTATGGGTCCTTATTATCCGTTGATAGGAAATTGGTGTGATAGTAACTTTATCCTGAGACTGTATTCATCATTTTTAAGGGTTGTCATTATCTGCTTCCATTGATAGGAAATTAGGGCGTAACTACTTTATCCGGATATCATATTGACCATTGTAATGGGTTGTTATTGTCTGCTACTAGGGAATTGTATTGATGGTTAGCAAAGGTTATCATTGTCCGTTTCTAGGGTATTTTATTAGCCGTAGCTAATAATTGTTATTGACCGTTGATAGGGAGCTGTATTGATCGTTGCTAAAAGTTTGTCACTACCCGTTGCTGGAGATTACATAGCCCTTTGTTAAGGATTGCTATTGACCGCTGCTAAGACTTGTTATTGTCTGCTGATAAGAAGTTGTATTATTCGTTGCCGAGGGTTGTTATTGACCGCTGCCTAATGTATTAATTGACCGTTGCTAAGTGCTGTTATTTTCCGTTGCTAGAGAATTGTATAGATCTTTGATAAGGGTAGAAATGGACCGTAACTAATGATTGTTATTGTTTGCTTCGAGAAAGTTGCTTTTCTTGTTGCTAAGATTTTTATTGCCAGTTGATGAGGAATTATATTAATTGTTGCTAAAGGTTTTTATTGTCCGTTGCTAGGAAATTTTCTTAGCCGTAGCTAATTATTGATATTGACCGTTTCTGGAGTTGCATTGGTCGTTGCTACGGGTTGTTATTAACCGTTGATAGGGGATATTATTGCCCGTTGCGGAACATTTTTATTTTTGGTTACTAGGGAATTGTGCAGATCATTGCTCAAGGATGTTTTTTAATCGATTACAGGGGAATATTGACCGTTGCCAAGAGTTTTTATTGACTGTTGCTAAGGTTTGTTATTGTCCATTGCTGAAAAATTTTACTAACCGTAGTTACGTATGGCCAGTGACCGTCGCTAGTTAGTTGTAATGATCACTGCTAAGGGTTCTTAGTATTTGCTGGCAGGGGATGTTATTGACCGTTGCTGAATGTTTTTATTGTCTGCTGCTAGGGAGTTACAATTATCATTGTTAAGGGTTGTTATTGACCGTTTCTAGGGAGCTGTATTGATTGTTGTTCAGGGGTATTATTGACCGTTCCTCAGGTAATAATTGATTGTTGCTGAGGAGTTGTATCGGTGGTTGCTAAGGGTTGTTACTGTCCTTTGCTTGGGAGTTGTATTAATCGTTGCTAATAGTTGCTATGAAGCAATTCCAGGGGATTCTACTGAACTTTGCCAAGAATTTTTATTGAATGGTGCTAAGGATTGCTATTGTCCATTGTTATGGGGTTGTATTGATAATTTCTAAGGGTTATCATTGAAATTTGCTAGGGAGTTGCGATTATCATCCTTCAGGGTTATTATTGACTGTTGCTGGGGAATGTTATTGACTGTTCCTGAGAAAGCTCATTATAGGGTTCCTAAAAAATTGCTATTGTCCATTTTCAGGTATTTGTATGGATTCTTATTAATAGTTGTTACTAGACGTTGCTAGGGATGTTACTTGACCATGCCTTAGGGTCATCATTGAGTGTTGCTAGGGGTTGTTTTTAACGTTGCTAGGGGTTGTTATCAATCATTACTGAGGGTTGTTATTGGGCGTTGTTAAAGTTTGTTATTGATCGTTGCTAGGAGATTTTTTTAGCCGCAGCTAATGATTGTCATTGACCGTTGCTAGAGGTTGTTATTAGCCATTGCTGAGGGTTGTTATTGACCTTTGCTAGAGGACTAGGGAAGGGAGTGATGTGGAAGATTTGAATAACTTAATTAAAGTCTCAATAGGCAAGGAAAACCTTTTGGTGGGCTCTTCATGTAGGAACCGATGGAGAAAACAGGAACAAACAAATTAGTTGATTGTTAGAAACAAGTTTATAGAATTGCTTCAGGGGCCAAAAGTTGACCGTTTCAGAAAATGAGATTATCGTAAAGAATAAAATTTCCAAAACATGGTGCTAACATTATTTAGCAATCTTTATTTTGTAATTTGTAGCTTATGAAGGGTGCACGAAATCGTTTAAAATTTAGACACGTTTTTCAAACCATAACTAATAATATAAAATGAAATAAACAATAAATTCATATATTCAAATAGTCAAATATTTTTGCAATTTTAATACTTCATTCCACTTATAATATGTGTTCACTATTTATTGTGTTTACAGGGGATGTATTTTAATTATTCTATGAAATAAAATTGTAAAAAATATATTTTTAATTTGAAAATTATACAGATGAAAAAGGAAGTAAGAAATCCTTTGCGTCAATTTATACTACGGTATGGGAAAGGGAAATCCTTCTTCGTTCACGTTAAGATTATACAGAAAACTGATGAAAAATACGAAATTCGAATTTAATACATAGATGGAGGAACTAAAAGTTGTAAATTGCGGCGCCTTGGTACGGTTCTGTTGGAAAAATCAGATCCTTTAAAGCAGCTCCTCCCAGGTCTTGATTGCGATAAAATTTCTCTTTGATCGCCTCCACAAATGTATGTACATTATTATTTCTCGTCGTGATTGCTACAACGCAACCTCCCCACCTGAAAAATGAGAAAAATTTCACCAAATATTATTCAGGCCATTCAAAAACTACGCCAAGCTATTTTGAAAACTTTTTCAACTCTTCGCTTTTTCGTCACAGACCATCGCACAAAGCTTAACCCCCCCCCCCCCCCCCCCAGTTGACACGAAACGTAATATTTTAACAGAATTTAAAGCCCAATATATTTTAAGAATAGGGGAAATAGGGCGATTTTGCACGAAATTGGGAAATAACAGGAGAATGAATTCTTTAAAAAAAAATAATGTTCAATTTTCAACAAACAAATGAATTCATTTTAGACCAAACAGCTGCATTTATAACCGAATAGTTGAACTTTCGAGCAAGAAAGAAATTTTTTACAAAATAGTTGGATTTCTAACGGGATATTTGAATTTTCAACCAAAAATAGTCAGGCAGAAATTTTCTATCCAAATAGAGCATTTTGTAACAAAATTTTCAACCAAGTAGTTATTTTTTAGGCCAGAAAGAGGAGTTTTTAAAAGACAGTTCTATCTTCATGAAAGATGCATTTTCAATGAAAAATTAAATTTTCAACCAAAAAGTTGAATTTTCAATTGGAAGGGACGAATTTTCAATGAAATAGTTGAATTTTTTACCTGCAAAGATCAGTCTTCCACCAAATGGTCAAATTCTTACAAGGAAGGTTCAACTTCAACCAAAAACAGTTATAGACAAATCTTTTATCCAAAAAGACGAATGTTCGAAAAAAGTTAAATTTTTAACAAAACAGTTGAATCTTAAACCCAAAAAGATTAATTTTTCACAAAGGAGTTGAACTTGTAACCAACTAGTTGATTTTTTTTTTAAAGTGAACATTCAAGAAATGAGAAAAAGTTAGGGAAAACCTAGAGAAAAGGATGCAGACGTTGGAACAAAGACTAGAAAAGAAGGAAGAGCCTACTAAAAAAGTAGACGAGTTGGAAGTTAGAATAGAAAAAATAGAAAGCTCAAACCGTGAGTTGTGAGGTGGGGAGAGTGGGAATAAGGAAAAGGAAAGACTGAGAAAAATAGAACAAAGAATGGAAAAGAAAGAGAGAGAAGAAATAAAAAGAAACATAGTGATAAAGGGTCTAAGATTATAGGGGAAAGGGCTGAGGGAAGGAGTGGAAGAAGAACTAAAAAGGATTGATACTAAGGTAGAGATAGAGGAAGTGTGAAGTGTAGGAAGGATAGAGCGAAGAGGGGAGAGAATGGTACTAGTGGAACTAAAGAAATGGGAACATAAGAGGGAAGTGATGACAAAGAAGAGAGTGTTATATGGAAGCTCCGAGAGAATAGAGGATGATTTGACATTGGCAGGAAGGAACATGCAGTATAAGTTAAGAAAAATAGCGGAAGAGGAAAGAAAGAAGTGAAGAAGAAAATGGGTTAATTATGCAGGCTTAGAAAGAAAGAATCGGGAGTACATGAGAAATTTGACACAATGGCATGTAGTACTAATGATGGAGACGTGGCTAGATGAAAGGGATGGAAAAGAGTAATGGGAAGATTACCACCAGGTGACAAATGGCAGGTTCAAAATGCAAAGAGGAAAAATGAAAAAGGCAGATGAATGGGAGGAATGGTGATGGGGATAAGGAACGATTGTATCACAGAGGAGGATAAAAAAGAGTTGAAAGAACATAGAGAAGGATTAATAGTAGAAGAGATAAATATGGGGGGAGAGAGGTGGAACATAGTGGGGGTTTACGTGAACGGCGATATGCAGGAGAAATCAGAGGAGATGGGAGAACTGATGGAAAAAAATAAGCAAGAGATAAGGCTTATAATAGAAGGAAATTTTATTGCAAGAACAGGAGATAGAGGTGGAAGGGAATCGGATGGAGAGCGTGGAAGAAAATCCAAAGACGGAAGTATAGAGGCGGATGAGGAAGGGGAATATACACGTTCAGCAGGAAATAGGGAAACGGTGATTAATTATGCGGTAGTGGACGACGAGGTAAGGGAGAAGGTTAAGAAACTAGAGGTAGGGAACTATATAGATTCGGATCACCTTCCCATAATAGTGACAGTAGAGGGAGAAATGAGTAATGACAATAAGGCTAAAGAAGAAGCAAAAGTAAAAAGAACGGGCAAAGGGAATTGGTCAATGGAAGGTAAGGAATAGTTTAAAGAAAAAGTTAGGAATATCAAAATGGAAAAGGAAATATAAACGAGGAGATGTAAATAATGATAGGAGAAATAAAAGGATTATTAGAGCGCACAAGCAAAAAAGAAGTTAGTGAAGGAGGGGATAGAAGTGGATGGAATGAGAATTGTAAACAGAAGAAGAAGGAAGTGAAAAGGGAATTAAGAAAATGGAGAAGAGGGAAAAGTAGTGGAGAAGAATATAGGAGAAAAAATAAGGAGTATACTGAGTTGTGTGATCAAAAAAAAAGAGGAGGAAAATGAAAGGTTTGAAAAAGAAGCGGAGAAAGCTAGGACTGAAGGAGAGGTTTGGAAGGTAGTGAATAAAGAGAGAAGAAGAAGGAAAAGAGTAGGCCAAGATATTGAGATGGTAGAATGAAAACAAATATTTTATGGAACTACTAGGAGGGATAGAGAGGAAAGTTAGCAAAGGAGGAAAAGATGGTAGGGAAACAGATGAGAGAAGGACATTACAAGGGATATATGGTGAGAGAAGAAACGCAAAGGGATAAATTAAGTACTAGAGCGGGAAAGAGGACATGGAATTTCGAGAGGAAGCTAAGGGAGGGAAAGGGAGGGGAGTTAGTGAGAAAGCGTTTGATGGAGGTAGAAGAGAGGAGAGGCAGGGCGATGGAACTAACGAGATGGGAAGAAGAAAGGAGGGAGTTCTTTAAGGCTAGCGATATAGAAGACGGGGCTGGAGTCAACTATGAAGAAGTGAAAAAAGGGAGAGAGAAAGAAAATTAATAAAAAGATAAGGGATAATCGAGGAATCAAAATATAATAAATGGTATAAGATGATAAAAAAGGAAGGAGTACTAAAGTATTTAGAAAAGGGATGGGACGAGAAAAGATGGACCAGAATAGCAAGATTTAGATTGGGAAACGAGGAAAGAGCAAGTATATACTGGAAAAAGAAAGAGAACAGGAAGTGCAGAATCTGTGGATGGGAAGAGGAAACATGGGAGCATGTATGGGAAGGGTGTAAGAGAGGAATGGAAGATAAAGGAAGCTGGGAAGAGAATGTGGGGAAGATTCTAGAGGAGGATGGTTTGGGGGAAGAGTGGATGAAGGAGTTAGAGGGTACTAGTTGAGCCAATGAGAAAAAATGAAAGCATGGATGCAAAAAATGGCAAAATGGAGGTACAAGAGAAGTGAAAGAAAAAGGAAACGGTAGTGGCTTAAATTAGAAGCGTAAACATTTTTACATAATGATTATGTGTTGGCATGAGTAAATTAAGATGCGTTTGCGTTACCGCTTTCTCTCTCTCACGCTTACACTCTCGCTTTCGATCACTCGCTCACTCGTTCGCTAATACGTCCCAAATTGCGCTACCGTCAAAAATAGAAATAAGGATTTAGATATTTTAGATGTAAGATTTTCTGTAAACAGCTATAAATAACTGTAAATAGTAAGGATAAGATTTTGTAACACATGTAGAAGGAAGTGTATAAGAAATGGAAGTCATGTAAACCCTTAAGGGACACATTATGAATAAAGAAGAATTAGTTGAGTTTTTATTCACAAAAGTGGAGATTTAAGACTATTTCTTAAGGAGAAATATAATACTTCATATTTCAACCAAAAAACGATTACCATTTTGAATAAAAAACAGTTGAATTCTACGAAAAAGGAGGAATTTCCAACGGAAAATATAATATTTGATATTTCAATCAAACGCGATTTTAATCCAGAATGAAAAACGGTTTCATTCACCCAAAAAGTAAGATTTTTCAACGAAATAGTCAAATTCTCAACCAAACAAATTAAATTTCAACCAAACAGTTGCACTTTCAACCCAAAAAGATAAAATTTCTACAAAAAGAGATGAACTTTCAACACAGAAAGATTTTTCATTCAAGAGAGAAGAAAATGCGAACCGATTTGTTGAATTTCCTACCAGAATATTAGAATTTCCAAAGTCAAAAAACTAATGTTCAACAAAACAGTAGAATTTTAAACCGGAAATTATGATTTTTCGACCGAAACTAAATTTTTTATGAAATTGTTGAATTGTAAACTAAAGACAATCAACGAAAAATGCAATACTTGAATTTGCAGTTTAAGCAATTTATTTTCAATCCGTAAAAAACGAATTTTCAACTAAATAGTTAGACTTTTAACCAGAGAGATGGATCTTAAACTAACGAAATGTTTTTTCAATAAAGTAGTTCAACTTTCAAACAAGTAGTTGAATTTTCTATCAAGAAGATTAATTTTCTAGCACAAAAGAAGAATTTACAACAAAATACATAAATTTTCAAGCAAAAAGTGGAGTTTTTAACTAAAAACTATCAATTGCTCACCATAAATAGAATACCTAAATTTTCAATTTAAAAAAGCAATTCTCGACCAAAGAGATAGATTTTGATCTGATAAAATAAATGTTTGACAAGCTAGTTCGACTTTGAATAAAATAGTAAGATTTTCAACTAAAAACGATCGATTGCTACAAGGCGAGCGGTAAAGGAGCCGAATACGAGCCGGAAACGACTCAAAGATAAGCTGGGTATGAGATCAGTATGGTAAAATTACCAAACATTACAGCATTTTTTTTTAATTTTTGAGTGTCAGACTCACGACAATTTTTGGAAATTTGAGGTATTTAAAGGTTTTTGGAAAAAATCGAAAAATTTCCGGAAAAATATGAAAAATGTATGAATTACCGAAAATTGTAGGAATTTGAAAATCTCCAAAAAAAACGAATCTTCAAAAAAATAGTTTAATCTTCAACCGAATAGTAGAATTTCTAACTAGAAGAGATGACTTCCTGTGCCAGAAATATAATAATAGACTGTTCAATTAAGAAGAATTAACTTTCAAAGAAAAATAGTTGGATTTTCTTATTGAGTTCTATTGAAAAATCTGAAGAAAAAAAAACTTTGAGAGAGAAAAAAAGGGGTATAGGGGAAGACTGTGAAATCTGTATTTAGATGCTTTACTTGTGAAATAAAATCACTAATATTCATTTTTTTAAGCATTTCATGCTTACAGAAAAAATTTCTCAATCTGTCAAGATGCCAATTAAGTAGCTTAAATCTTCCCTTGATATACAATCCCTCCCCTATCGTCCGTACTCTCCCCTCTCCCCTCTCCATCCATACTTCCCCTCTTCCTACTTCCCTACTCTAGTATTTGTCCGCTCAATTTTCTTTCTCCCAATTCTCCCTCCTTTCCTTTCCTCACTTCCCGTATTACCTCCTTCCACTCACTGTCCTACTCTAACGCCCCTACCTCCTCCTTCCCTATTCTCACGCACTACGCTACTACCCCTTTCCCTCTTTCAATTATTTAATCTACTCCTCCTCCTTTTCCCGAATTTTCCTCATTTTCACATTGTGCATGTGTGATGTCAAATTCAGCGTTAACCCGCCCCTACGTTACAAATCGTCACAATGCCAGCCCCCCATTCTCTAACTGAAAGTGTGACGTAGTGTTTGAACGGCTCCTTTAACCCCTGAGTATACACCCAACTTTAACCACGTTGTTACACACCCAGGACACCCGGGTATCCATCTCTTTTTTTCAATTTTATAAATAAGCATGCAATTGAAATCGTTTCCTTGTGTTTTGATACAATAGACAAATACCAAAAATAACTGCCAAAGGCATGAAACACTTCAAAACACACAAAACACCAAAACTTGTTCGGGTTTCACTGTAACCCAACGCACAGTATTAAATGCCGGTTAACCGAATACATAATGTAACAAATATCAAATTATAATTAGTTGTTCTTTTTTTTTTGTTTATGATGTGGGCGGAGGGCGCGAGCCTCCCCCCCCCTTTCCCTTAACGCTCAAGCTACGAAGCCTATTGTGCCTCACCCGTGTTTATTTTTAAGGCAGTACACGGAATCCGGCCACCTTCATTCTGTCATCCGGCAGCCTCCTTAGCAGGCCGTCACAGTGTTCTTGAAGGTGAAAGAAGTTTGACTAAAATGGATCCAAAATCGGATTTCATAGAAAGTTTCTACACCATTAGCAGGTTCAAAATCTGAAAGAATAAAAACCCCAGCTGATCCTTTTCGCGAGATATCGACATTTTATAAATTTATATTATGCAAAAATGAGATTACATTCAGTGACAAAATTCTACATGTTCAGACGATAGGAAATTATGAATAAAAACGACTTTCAGCTCAACCCAGAGCCAACGAAGAGGACGCAGTGGTTACATAGCCTCATTTAATTTTTTTTTCTAATTTATGGATTTCAATTTTTTGTTTTGTTTTTTGATATTCTTTTCGTCTTTTCTCAATTCGTCAATATTTCTGTATAATTCCTAAGAATATTGTTCTTAGATATGCAGTGATGAAAACTCAATCACTGCTTTGAGCAATCTTGATGAATAAGATTCGTCATTTAAGGAATTTATTTTATAACGATTCCAGAACTTCAAAAACTCGCGGTGAATTGATTCTCCACTTTGCTGCGACCGAAATCCTAGGCCATTGTTATTGTCGATATATTTCAAACTCTCTTCAACATGTGCAAGAATGATATGAATTTTTAATGTGGTAGAAGTTTTATCAGTACTTTTCAAATCATTATCCAATTCATGTATGTAGGTATCTAATGAAGTACCACATCTACCAGAAGTAAAACAACAGTCCACTATCTTGTACATTGCTTTAAAAGCAGCCATGTACGGTACAACCTTCAATAATCTTACACCTTTGTAAATTTCCGGATCTTCCAGCTTATCTACTTCTCTCAGCAGCTTTCTACATGCATTCCCTTCAAATAAATCTCCATAGTTGTTTTTCGCAATGAGTTTCAATTTCTTCGGCCACAACAAAGCCTTTTCTTGACCTAAGAGAGGGACTAAACCTCTCCAGAATAAATGGTTCACGAAGCCCTGTAAAACATAGACTTCAGGGATAATGCATTTTTCTAGAACGTGAGTGTTGTCATCTTCAGTGAAAACAGGCAGATTGATTGTACTATGACAGTCTTTACTGTATTTTTTGTTTCTTCCTGTGAGACAACATTAATCGTAATCGTTACTCAGATCACCATATGTTTTCAATTTTATGTGATTTTCCATTCGTGAGGACAGTGTGAGAGAGAACACGGTCAGACTAGGGTGGACGGAGCGATCCCTCTGAGGTCATCAGTTAGATGCACAGGTTCGAAACACTGCCTTTGTGTGTCGTGTAAGTTTATCTGCGTGTGTGTGTGTTCATTACTCGAAATCGATCAGCAGCCACTGAGCGAGAGTCACACTGGAGCCTCAACGCAAGGAGATCGCTGACTCATTTTCGTTCCATAACAAATAGACTAGTCACCCCCAAGGTTAGCCTCGACATGCAGCCCTTTTAATCCTTGGAAGGTAACCAGCCTCTTCTGAGGAAACATACAGTTTAAGGTGGGTTCTGAACCACCAACGCCCCGGTAGAAGTACATGGAGAAATTTGCATAGGTACCGGTTCAGGGAGCGGACCCCAGCCCTTCTGCACAAACGTACATGAATGAAATAACTTGATAAGAAATCAATAATTCACTCTAAGCAAAATTTCTTATGGTGGATGCCCTGGTACCCTGGGGGGTTTCGCGACGTATATACCTTGAAGTCGATTAGTTTCACAAAAAAAAACAAAAACATAAATGAATTCTATGTACACCATTTGCGTAGAATTGAGCTAAATAACGACGATTCCAAAGTCCTGAGCGAAATTGTGATTCTTACTCCACTTGAGGGTAATGGGTACAGTGATTGGCTAATATGACAATGATTGGCCACTTCCAAATGATCATATATTAAGAAATATTGATAATTAAGACTTGTAATTAATAGCGTGGAGTGTACACACAAGGGTTAATGAATTAATTTAATTTATTTGATATTTGTGATTTTCATATTTGAAACATTTATTACGTTGTTTTTTCAGAACAAAGTTTTATTGTTAATATATGCAATGAATTTAAGTCCTTGTTGTAGTAAACTTGGAGTTTTCCGCTTGTTGCTGATTTTTTCTCCGCAACTCTACTAACAACGTAAGTAATTAAAAGTTCAGAATACGATAGAAAAGGTTTCTACCTATAACTTTAGAAGTAATTGCACTTTGAGTGTTTCAGTCGTTTTATCCTGTATTTCATTGAAACCTTACTGCCTACACTGTATCCACATTATTTCTATATGAATTTTCTGAAGAATAGAATTGACGCCCTCAATTAATTTTATACCTCACAACAGCGCTAAATAATCATCATATAATATTTTTCTTTTAAAAAATATTTAAATAATTGTTTTCTTTAATTTATAAGACAAAATTATCTTGTTTATTTTTTTATTTACCCGGCTCCAGTGAGTCTTGCTCCAAGTGCTCCACAATCAAGGGCTGCGTTCACAAGGGCGTCAAGTTGGGGGTGACTGCACTCGTATAAATTAGAGAGACTCGAATGACTTTCAGACATCAAGCTACCCAGTTGACGAAATTTATCGTTTTCTTCAATACTTTTATCCTCGTTGACTGCACGAAAAGCAATCACTCTTGCTGCTTCTTTATAACAAAAAAGATTGCTGATTTATTTTCATTTCAAATTTCCATCAATATTATTATTAATATTATAATTATTTGTTAAGTAAATTCATCTCTCATGTAGGCTGGTGAAAAAAATTTGAATTTCCAAAAAAAAAGTAATATAGAATAATAATAGAAATAATTTTCTATCCAAACAGACAAACCTTCAAATAAACGTTGAATTTTTGACTAAAAAAGCTGTCCTTTTAACAAAATAGTTGCATTTCAATTATTTAATTTGAATTTTTAACCTAATAATAATAGAATTTTTAATTAGAAGAGATGAATTTTGAACCTCAACTATAATAGCAGACTTTTTAAATGAAAATAATTAGTTCTCAACCAAAACAGACGAATTTTTAAGAGATTTGTTGAATTTTCAACAATTAGTTGAATTTTCAACAATATAGTAGAATTTTTAAATAAAAATAATTAACTTTCCTCCAAATGAATGACTTCTATCTAAAAAAATCATAAAGGACGAACTGTCGATTCAAAAGCACGAATGTTCAAAAAAATGTTCAATTTTTGACCAAAAACGATGAATTTTCATCCAAAATATAATAGTAGACTCACCAAAGAAAAACAATTAACTTTCAACTAAGAAAAAATAATTTTTAAGGATTTTACTGGTTCACAAAGAATCGAACTTTTGAGAACGCTTAAAGAACCGAACGCTAGAGAACGATACAGAGTAAGTGGCTCAATATCTCTGTTTATTAAATATTTGATAGCATATTTTTATAATTAAGAAAATAAAATTCCTAAATTATTTGAATGTAATATAATTTTAGTTTTTCATACGTAGTATACGTATTCGATGAATCTTATTAAAGTATTTTAATATTTCTGAAGACACTGATTTAAGATAAATTTGTTGAATGCTTGCTGCAAAATAAAAAAATTAAGAATACATTTTTTTAAAACAAAATCACTCGAATGATAGATGTGTTTGATCAATTTTGTGCAAATTTTGTGCAATCATGTGACACAAATTGACTTTCTTGAGTATTTGTTTTAAAAAACGGTTTTTTAAAGAACATACTTCTTTTTAAGTCTTCTTGTGCAATTTTGTTGCACAATTTGACTATTTCGAGTTCAAGTTTTTTCAAGAAATGTACTAACAATTTTTAAGAAAATAGTTGCATTTTCAACAAAATAATTAAATTTTCTATTAAAGAGGAAAATTTTTAACCAAAAGCAATAAATTGTGGACTACAAGGATGATATTAGTCTTTTCAATAAAAAATAATTAACTTTCAACCATACAATATAAAGTTTCAACCAAGAAATATGAATTTCCTACCAGAAGATAAATTTTCAATAATAAAGAATGAATTTTCTATAAATAAAAGAAGGCTTTTCACGAAGCATTTTTACTTTCGACCAAAAAGATGACCTTTCAAAAAAATAGTCGAATTTTCGATCAAAAATAATTAAATTTTAAACCAAATAGTCGATTTTTTGTAACCAAAAGAGATATATTCAAAACCAACAATATAATAGTAGAATTTTCATATAAAAATCGAGAAAAAAATAATTAACTTTCAACCACAAAAGATTATTTTTCAACAGAAAGATAAATTTTCAAAGCAACAGGACCAATTTTCTGATTAAAAAGTCGAGTTTTTTACAAAATAGTTAAATTTTCGACCAGAACAGATAAGTTCTGAACAAAAAATAAAATTTCCGAATTTCATCCTGGTTATTGCTGATTAGTCTATGCCTAGAATTCATCTCTTATTGAGTTATTGGTTGAATGAACAGAGCATCGCAATTTAATTCCAGCACGTCATGCTTTATATTGTATATATCGTTCACCCATTCAGGTTTTTATTTAACTCTCATCAATCGTTTCCAAGCAGAAAAATAGAACTCCAGTCTACGACCTCTTTTTATGCTTCAATTCCATTGCGTTTCTATAGTAATGAATTTCATTATATCGGCAGACTAAGAGGGAAAGTGAACTGAGGGAAAAGGACAGGTGCTTCAATCAATATTGCCTCGCCATTAAAATTTATGGCACCAGAAGTAATGCAATTTTGTCAGCGATTTAATGGGTGATATTAAAGTTGCACTGAGAGAACCCGGGAAGTGGGCAGTGCCCATTTGATCGCCGTCATGTAGCTGAGGGATCGCCAGACGCTGTCACTGACCCTTGTCTGCAGGGGAGTTCTTTTCACTAATAAGAAATAAAATAAGAAACACTGAGAAAATTTAATATTGCAATTAGTGGATCAGAAATATTATATTTGGAATCTACATTTTTTCGTGATTCCGAAGAAATGTTGCTGGTCTTGAGAAGTTGAAAATTAGAATAAGTGCGACATGTTATCTGCCGTCATAACTTTAATAATCAAAAGTGTTTTCCAAGCTGTGATGCAGAACAGTAATATTCTGAGGGATGACTTTTAAAATAGTAAGTATTTTACTAATAAATTAGTATAAGTTTCACTAATATCAATTAGTAAACATGGTTCACCATTATTCAGTAACTTTACTTTACTAATTCAATAGTAGCCTAAGCGCAATCACTAACGAATTAGTGAACTGTAATGATTTCGACCAATTGTGTCAAAAGTGTCAGAAGCGAAGGGAAGCAGTCTCACATTGTTGAATTGTGGTGAATAAATGTATAAAACAAAGAATTTATACTGGTGTTATTGAGTAAGTACATGATGATCCACTATATTATATGTTAATATAATCATTAAATTGTAATATTATAACTATTTTTATATATAATTTAATTTTGAGGCTAGGTTAATCAAAACGAAATTTGTATTTCCAATGATGCAAAACAACAATTAGGATATGCAGGATGTTTTATAAATGAATAAATGAATGTTTATGTAAGTGATGTCTTTTTCAGTTATTAGGTAGATCATTGTATAGATTTCCAACGAAATTGCCAAAATGGTTTGACGAACCTGAAAAGCTCACCCTGAAAGAGTTGACCAAGGAGTTGTGACAGACATGTCTTACTAGATGAAGATTCTGCAAGAATTTTTATGGGTGTGACAACATTATTATTAACAAAATTGAGAACGCTCTCATCAGGGTTTTTACACTGAATATCGATTTTAACATTCGCAAGGCGATTTGCAGGGTGGTTTGTATTTAACCAGGAATTCAACCAATTTTTAGAAGAAAAATCTATCTAATCTAATCACTTGAAATATCTTGAATTTTATATCGTTTGATGATATAATACAATTCAAAATAATCTTTCAATCTTTTCTCTTTTTTGAAACATTATTTACGAATTTGAAATAAGTTCGATTCCAATTTGTTATCTTAATGTTAAGTTCAGTTATTAACTTTTTACAATAATTTTGGAAGAGCTAAATTTAAAGTTTGACAATTACAATTTTAATTGTATCATCTTAAAAACAATTATTAAGATGGGAAATTTTTGAATTTTGATGTATAAATAAAAATAGAACACTTATTAGTTTAGAAAAAATTCGAGTAATTTCAAAAGGTATTTAAAATTATTCCAAGAATTGAGAAAGCTTTCATAAGAATAGCAACTTTTTCTTAAGATTCCTAGCAAAATTCAAAATGATCTTTAATTTTTAAAAACTAATTCTAGAAGAATATTCAAAAAGATTAATTAATTATTTCACAGTAAGTATGACATCTCATAGTGTACGCTATTGAAAAGTTGACAATTTTGCTAAAGAATAATTCCGTTTGTTCAAAAATTCAACTGTTTTGTTAAGATTTGTCCTTTTGGGTTGAGAATTCACCTATTTTGGTAAAAATGGTATCTTTTTGGTTGAAAATCACAAATTTTTGAGTTAAAATCAATCTATTTTGGTTGAGGGTTCAACTATTCTGTAGGAAATTCAACATTTTTGGTGGAATTCATCTTTTTTGGTTGGAAATTAAACTACTTAATTGAAAACGGAACTACTTTACTAAAATTTTGTTGTTAATGATTCGTCATTTTGGTTGAAAAATCTTTTTGTTTTGTTCAAAATTCAACTCTTCAGTTAAAAATTTTTTTTGCTATTATATCTATTGTTTTATCTGGAAATTTAACTATTCCACGTTTGGTAGAAAACGTATTTTCTTTAGTTAAAAATACAACTTTCTGGTTGAAAAATCTTTGACTAATTCACCAAGAAGAAGATAATTAATCTTCTTGGTTGAACATTTATCTCCTTGTCTAAAAGTGATTAGTTTTTAAATGAAAAGTTAAATTATTTGGTTGAAACTTTGGTTTTAACTTGATTAAAAATCCATCTGTGTGATTAAAAATTTAAATATTTTGTTAGAAATGTATTCTATTTCGTTGAAAATGTATGTTTCCACTAATAATTTGTGTATTCTTTTTTAGGTTGAAAAATCATTTCTTTGGCTGAAAATTGAATTATTTTGTTGAAAATTCGTTTTTGTTTCGGTAGAAAATTTCAATATTCTATTTTTATTTGATTTTTTTTTTAGTTAAAAACTGGTGTATTTTGTTGGAAAATTGTCTTTTCTGTTAGAAAATTCACCTTTTTTACTGAAAGATAATTTTAAATTAGGAAAATCTATTGTCTTAACTAAAAATGGAACTATTCCATTTTCTATCGAAAATTTATCTTTTTTGATAGAAATTCAAAATTCTCGGTCAAAAATTCATCTCTTCGGTTGAAAATTCACTTCCATATTGAAAATCGAAGTATTATATTATTGGTTAACAATTGAACTTTTGTTCTAATTTATTGTTGTTTTTGTTAAAAATTGATCTTTTTTTGTCAAAAACTCATGTATTTTTGGTAGAAAATTCATGCTTTGATTAAATATCTCACTATTTGGTGAGACATTAATTTTCCTTAGTCGAAGATTTATTACTTTAGTTGAGAAATCATTATTTAAACTGAAAATGTAATTATTCCATTTTTGATTGAGAAGTCCTCTTTTTGGCTTCTAAATTAGTCTGTTTTGTTTGAGAATTCAACAAGTTTATTGAAAATTCGTATTTTCTGTTCAATTTAACGGTTTTTCATTTAAAATATTACTCTCTTTGTTGAGAAATAATGTTAGTTTTGAAGATAAATAATTTAGAACGGTCAGAAAAAAACGAAAAATTGGACAGGAAAGAGTCAGGGAATTTCGAGATTGGAATTTTGCAGCAACCCTGTTAATTTATATTATTATGATTTTTTATTCCTTACGAATGTTGTATCAATAAATGCTCGCAAGAAGTTAACAGAAGACGAAAAAAATATAGAAAATTCAAACCCACAGTAAATCCAACCCCACAAGTTTTAATTCGTCTTTAACGTCCACTACGCAAGCTGTTCACGTTACTTTTATAACTTCATAGAATTTTACTTATATAAAACTACGACGACTGCTTTGAGCTTTGTGAAGTCATTAAATGTTACCATTTTTAAGAATCTTCTGTAAATTCATATTTATTTTGAAAATATTAATTTTGTCACTAAAAAATAGTGCATTTTAACTATTTAAATATTTAACTATAACTATTATTACTAATTTTATTAGTGGAAAATTTCCACTAATCAAATTAGTAATTTTCTACTAATCATTTGTGACCGACTTCTCTCTAATTGAATTAGTTGAATTTCACTATCAATTAGTGAAATTTCACTATCAATTAGTGAAATTTCACTAATTCAGATTTAGAGAGTACTTAGACAGCAATTATCGCTAGTTGAAGCAGATTTTAGTTTATGCTAATACATTGCATGTAAAAATTCCTAAACTTGCAACTTTCAAATGATGAAAAAATATGAAAAAAGCACTTCTATAAATTAGTTTTAAAATGTATGCAACAGAATCTGTTGAAAATTCAAACACCACTATTTCGCTACTATTTTTAAAAACTTATGCCACTATAAAGACTATTTTTAATCTTGGAAGTGAGTCAGAGTCCTGAAATTGTAAATATTGAAAATTAAACAATTTTATCATGAAAATTTGAAAACGAAACGAATCCGAACTTCATTAAAGACTACAATAATTAAAGTTACAAAGAATTGGTGTTTTAAATTGAATATTTTTTGATCTAAATATTCTTTGGTTTTAATTTTAAATGGAAAGAATAGTCTGGTTTTTAAAATTTTTTGAAATTGTAGAATATCAAATTGGAAGACTTCTTGGCTGCACAATCTTCAGTTTCACGGATTTGAGTGAAGGTGTTGAAATTCGACGTATAGATAAAAATTAAACAATTATTAATTTTAAGCGAATTGAAATGAAAAAAATTCAATTTATAATTTAAAAAGTGTCACTGAATGAAATTTCTGTCATCTTCTGGGTATTTTTCAATCTTCAAATAGAAGTCGGACAATTTGGAGATATTATGAGAAAAATATTATTTTTTTTTCAAATAATACAAAATAAGGTTACTATATATGATTCTTATGTTCAAAAATGGCACAATTTTGGAACATTATAATATAACACATAATTAAATTCCCAATGCCTAATTCAAGAATCATATATTTTCAAGACTTGAATTTGTGGAATCATCAACTTAATATTTTGTTTATTTTATTTTGGATGAATTCAATTTAAAACTGTTCAAATACAAGTCCTTTGAACAGAAAATTGTGCAAATTTGTTCTTTTAAAATTGAAACTAAGCGATTTGGAATATTCTAATATAAAATAAAATATATAAAACTGACTAAAATTGAATCCGAAGAATTTATAATATTTAAACCTGAAATCATAAAATTTAAAATGAACTACAATTAAATCCAAAAAACTTAAAATATATTAACCCGAAATTAATAAATTTAAAAATGACTATCAAGGCTTTCAATTCGAAGTTTTGCAATTTAAAAAGATTCAATAGTGAAATTTGAAATTCATAGCGTTTGAAATGGATAAATTTTGAATTCTCTCAAAGCTGAATAAATTTGAATGCCAAGCCTTCGAAATTGAAGTAATTTATAGGCAATCTATCCTTTTATACAAAAAAAACAAAGTAGCTTTCTTATGCATATGATTGCGAATACAACTTTATTTCTTGAAAAGTATAATTTGAAAGTTAATGAGTTTTTAAGTTGAATTTATCTCATTTCAAAAGTAGAAAAGAAATTGAGAAAAAGGAATTTAAAGATGAAAGAAAGAAATCCGAAGAACCGTTTCGGAATATTAATATAAAGAGGGTCGTTTTCTGCAGCAAAAATTTAAGTGGAAGGAAAAGATTTTCCGAATGTTAAAAAAATTATAAATTAAAAATAAATTTGATCCTTCTTTGATTCAAATGATTCGTTCAAGCTGAATGGAATTTGTTCATGTATCCCTAGCATAATCAATGGCAAGCCACAGTCGCGTGTAGTTTTTCGATTTGATGGAAAAATAACACACGCACACAAAAAAAGTATGCGTAACCGGAAAAGCGACATATATAGCATTGCAGTATTTGTCTCGCATGGTTAAAATCTACATTGATTAGAATCGTCTGCTTAACATTTTTTCAAATTCGAATTTGGATTTTTACTTTCGGTCAAATTATCCTAAGTGGGCCACCATAAATCGAACGTCTTTTTCTCTTTCTGAAACGAACTTTTCAATAGCCCTTATGCTTTAAAAGATTTCCTTAGGTTTTGGGCACAAACAACATTTTTTTTTCAAAAATTAATTAACAATGAAAATTCGAAGCTGCAACATGATCAACATTTTTTTCATGAGCGGCTAAACGGATTTTGATAATTGTTATGTTCAAATTTTTGTTAAAAGAAACTACTCAGTATTTTTTTCACATTTATCTCCAGAAAAAATGTAGAATAATGTGAAAAAAATCTTCTAAGAGAAGAAAAGTACTATTTATTCATAAACAAAAGGTAATTTTTTGAAAAAAATAATTTTTTTTTATTTTCAGCGAAATTTCTGAAATGTACGTTTTTGAACAAAAATTTCAGCGTAAGAATCATCGACATCCTTTGAGCCTTTCACGAGAAAATTGTTGATCATGTTGTAACCGAGGTTGCCACATTGAAATTCTATATTTGATAAGTTATGCAAAAAAAATTTCTTAGTGACCAAAAACTGGTAAAAACCCCTTCGTTTATAAGGGTTATTAAAAAATTCATTTTACAGCGAAAAAGCGACTTTCGATTTATGGTGACTTAGTTGGGATCATTTGACATAAAATAAAAATTCAAACTAGAATGCAAAAAAAAAAGTCAAGCAGAAAATTCCAATCAATGCAGATTTTCTGTATGCTAAACCAATACTACAATGCTTTATGGGTCGCTTTTTTGGCTCAGCACACTTTTTTTGTGTGCCTGTGTAATGTTTAATACAAAATAAAAAAATTGGAATGATTATTTGTTAAAAGTTTTTAAACACTTAAATTCGAGAAATTTTAGAAAAAAATCGAGTCAGTTAAAGATTAGGACTTTCAGAAGTTTAGAAGAAATTGTAAAATATTTTGTAAATTTTTGGAAATCTTTTTAAGTTTTAGAGTATTTGTAATATCTGCAAAGCTTTGAAATTTAAAAAAAAAATTAATTTGTAAAAATAACATTGTTTCATTATCTTGACACCTTTGAAAATTCTTAATTTGTTTGCGAAATCTTCAAAAAACTACATTTTGATTCGAATGTTTTGATATCTATTCAAATTTGTAATTATTTTCTAATATTTTCCAAACTTCTGAACCTCCTAAAGATCTTCCAAAATTATTAAATTTTTCCCTAAAATTAAAAAAAAATCGGAAAATTGACAAAAATTTCACATTTCTTAAAAATTTTTAGAAATCTTTGGAAATGTTAGGGAATCTTTTTTTCATTATTCCCTTAATATTATTTTTTCAAATGAATCATTTAAAATTTTTCCAGGATCTTAAAAAAATTATTTATTTTCTAGGAATTATATGCAAATCTATGCAAATTAACATTTTGTTTTAGATGTTTTGAAATCGGTTTGAATTTGTAATTTTCTTTTCGAACATTCGAACATTTTTGGAATAATTTTGGAACAGATTTTTGCCGCTGATTGCAAAAGGATCTCGTAGTGTGAATATAGAGTCATTTAGTGATATGAAATCAATAATGTTAATTTTTCTAACATGAAAACCTGACAAACATACATAATATTGCAACTTCAATAATAATGTTTTCAATAAACAAAAATCCTCTTGAAATTGATATCCAGCTATAAAGTCGTTCAAGGCCACCGTTGAGCGACCTCCTTGTTTCAAAAGAGGAACTTTGCTTCGTTTGTTACAGGATGAATTTGAGAACTCTTAAAATAAGATTAACAAGCAATAAAAAATACAGAAAGTTTTATTCGAGACCATCATAATTTCACTTGAAAGTTTGAACGATTGAAGCCAAAGATAAAGGATATTCTAGACACAATGACTGATTTAAGAATAGTTGATTCACTGAAAATCATTGTTAGCCTCCTTGCCGTAGGTTGG
The DNA here is from genome assembly GCA_932178445.1 of Andricus quercusramuli. Taxonomy (NCBI): domain Eukaryota; kingdom Metazoa; phylum Arthropoda; class Insecta; order Hymenoptera; family Cynipidae; genus Andricus; species Andricus quercusramuli. The sequence continues at coordinate 393,223 of CAKNXH010000119.1, forward strand.
TGAGAAGTATTTACTCCACACTTTCCTTAATTTACTTATCAAAATTAGGGCGTCAAACGAGCAGAATTCACGAGAGAATCATAGTGATAGACGCTTATCTCCGTAATCTGAATATAGATACAATGTCGATTTAGTAAAACAAAAACGTGATTCAAGCGATAACAATCTTGTTGACATAGAGAAAGCGAATTATGATGAATCGTTAGACAAAATTTTCCTAGGAAACATTCATTTTTCCTTGAGTGGCATCGATTTCAGAAATGTAAGTTTTAGTGGGAATCAGGTACAAGAAATTGAAAACCCTATAGGAGAGAAACAATGGAACAAAATGAAGCTAAACTTCAAAGACATCTGGATGACTTTATTACTGGCTTGAAGCGTACCTTTGCGATTCCCGCAAATGAAGCTTTTTCGGTGTCGGAAATCGAAAAATTCTTGAAACAGATTATGAAAAAAGTAGGAGTTTGTGCAGGTAGGGTTCAGAACATAGTCGCAAATTTAAAAATGTACTTTTAACAAATTTTTGACATTGAGTTATAACATCTCAACCCAGCACATTGAAAGAAGAAAATATTGCTCACCAAATAGGACTAGATGAAAAAGATGTCGAAAATTTATTGAAATCCAGTATTCAAACAAGAGTAACGTCCTCCTCAGAAACCGACAAATCAAAAGTTCACTACACGAACCACACCGAAAATTCAAATTTTTGCATGCAGACACAAAACCGGAATGCATTCAATAATTTCGGAAATTCCAATATTGCTGATGATGAGCACCAAAACAGTTATAAAGATTATCATAGATATGATCAAAATACCTCAAGTGCACAAGAACAATCACAAAATGGTTATCGAGACCAATCTCGTGGTGGACATGGAGGTAGATCAGGAGGTAGATACCGAGTTCAATCACGAAACTAATTGTGAAATTAATCACAAAGTTAGTATCAAAATGAAACCCAAAATCAGTACCCAACTCAATCGCAATACCAGTACCAAGATCAAATTCCCAATTCAGTATCAAAATCAACCTCAAAACCAGTTCGGAAACCAATCACAATATTATTATCAAAATCAAACGCAAGCCAACCCCAAAATCAGTACTAAGATCCAGCTCGAATCAATCATGAGAACCAACCTCGAATTCAATATCAACCTTATCCGCCGAATCCATTTCAAATTATACCACTGAATTGTCAGATTAATCAACTAGGCACTCAGAATGTTACTCAGCCCCTGAACCAACCATAGAACCAAGCCCTTTTAATCTTTCTAAAATTCGCCAAATTCTTTACAAAATCAATTTATTGCAAACAAAACACCAAACACAGCTAAACAAAGTTTGAACGTCCACACCACTCGTCAAATGGACGCGCGAACCGATTATCAGACGCACCACAGCCAATTTTAGCATTTACGACGAGCAATCATTCATTTAAGTTGTCCAATTCATTCGCAAACTGTATTTCTCACAAGTAGAGGTCTAAGAAATAATGAGTGTGAAGTGCTTTTAAATAGGGAAGCGAAAATTAATGTCATCAAATGCAGCGTCCTAGGCGATTGGATAGAAAATAATTCAGGTAATATTTATGAATTAAAGGCGATAACTTCAGGTTCAGTGCTCACCTTAGGTCAAGTTCATCTAAAATGCAATGATCTAGATGTTAGTTTCCAAATATTATCAGACTTATTTCCATTAAAGGAAGCAGGATCTCATGAAAGTACGTTTTTTTGGAATTACCAAGCAAAAATTTGCTACGAGTCATGGTCACTTATCGTGTAAAATCCAAGCATTCCATTTTATAATGAGAAAGAATTTATTTTACCGTCTAGAACGAAAATAGTAATTTTTATTAGAATAAATGACACACAAGTGGCATTGGGTTATTTCCTCTTGATTTATGCGAGTATACCATGAAAAAATGGTATGGAACTAACAATCGCGACTAATGCCACTGAGTCTACACTGAAACTAATAACATCAGTGGTTGAGGTAATACCATTAGCTCTTTCTGAAGCACAAGCATATTGTGAAGACGAAACAAAAGATCACGAAACATTACAAATCCTTTGGTTCAAAAATCTGCACACAATGAGAAACCTAGGTTGAAGCTTCTAACAAAGATCCTAAATCTCCAGCACCTAAACGAGATAGAAAAGGAACATGCCAACAACTTAATCGATATATTCAATCAGTGAGGCAACGCGAATTTCTCGACAGTGCTCGATTTGGCATCCGGCGCCCACAAAATTCTGACTGATCCTGCGGATAAGCAGAAAATGGCGTTTTCAACACCTTGCGGCAACTATGAATTTTTACGGATTCGTTTCAGTTTGAAGGGAGCTCCAAACACTTTAAAACGTCTTATGGATTCTGTTGTTTTGTAATTTTAGGGACTTAAAATGTTTGCATACCAAGAAGTGCGGATTTTTGATACGAGGAATGGCGTATTTAAGCTAAGCCATTAGTAATTAACAAGCCACGCGAAATAAAAATAAATTAAAAACAGTGAAAGATTTTCCAGTCCCAAAAACAGCGAAAAATGTATCGCAGTTCTTAGGATTGGCAGGATACCACTTTTCGATATCATTTGCATGGGCAGAGCTTTCAAAAAGATTTTTCAAGAGACAATCTTTGCGAACAACCAATTCTGCAATTACCAGATTTCAAAAAAGAATTTATTCTCACAGTAGGTGGATTGTTTCACAAAAACAACGATTACAAGGGCACTGTTCGAAAGACAATTCATGAGGAAAGAGAATATTATACCAATAACTAACTTGTGTGAAGCAATTTGAGAAGAAATTAAGAAACAAATATTAAGAACATTTCCAAACTGCCCACTTTCAATCACTATCTATGAAAATACATTTTACACTTCACGAGCAGACAAGCGCAAATACATCATTATGGAATAACACCCTAATATGATTTCTGTAAAAGGTGTACCAAATGTCAGCGAAGAAAATCAATTAGGAATAAACCACGGGCACCAATGATCGTAACAGATACTTTCACCAAACCGTTCGATAAAGTGGCAATGAACATTTTCGGACCCCTGTCAAATTTTTGCAGAGACATCAAATACGTCTTTACAATCGAGGATAATTCCTCATGATATTGCATTTCAGTACTATTAGCAGATGTTGAAACACGAACGGTAGCGGGATCAATTGTTGTTTATCTCATTTCAAAGTTCGGTACACCACGTGTTTTTCTTTGAAACCAAGGTGAAAATTTTACTATTGCCATGTTTTCAGAAATTTCTAAACTATTTAAAATTGAACAAGTCTTTGCCAGAACTTACCACCCTTAATCAGGCAGAGAACTGAAACGTAGTCATTTTGTTCTAACAAACTATACATTACATTAAATACATCAGGGAAAATTAAAAACTGGGATAAAATCCTACCCACATAAATGTTTGCTTGCAACACGAATGTACACTAAGTAACCAAATTTTGTTATTCGGTGAAACAGCACACCTACCATCGGGCATGATCAGCAGGCAAAACGTTGATATTTATATTGAGTATACGAAAGAGCTGTGTAAATTTCTTTTGAATAATAGGAATTTAGCAGCATCAAACCAAAAAGAAGCTAAAAACGCCGCCAAACGCAATTATGATACGAGACTCTGAACAAAAATTTGCACGTAGACCAATGAAACAAAATGAAAATAAAAGTAGTAAACATGACGATGATTACATCGATTTCTTGAAAATAATCGTTGTTAAAGAAAAAAGGTTATGAAACAGTAGAACTTGGTAACAAAAGCTATATACACATAAACTAAAAATGTATTATCTTAAAAAATCCGAAGATTCGAATTAAGCGACGGAGTTTTCACAAATGAACCTCCATATAGTATTACGGAAATACACAAGAATCAAGTACTATTTTGGGAATGAATAAGCAGAGTCAAAACATATAATACATACGATGTGGAAGACGATTTCTTACATAGACCTCCGACTTTTGAGCAAATACAAAAATTAATAAAGACATCCGAGATATTCAGTTAAATCAAGAAATTCCAGTTTATTTCCAAGTCTACGCAATGTACGACTTATGTTAGTAAAAATCTCCGCCATTTCCCTTTACTACAGAAACTACAAAATCATTCTTATTTTCAGGTTGGGTTTTTTAATCACAAAACACACGGTTTGTTCACAAGTATTTTACATTTTTCTAGGCATCTTAAAAAAGGGTATTCATTTGAAACTTTCGAAAATTCTGAAAAAGATTCTAAATTTGTTTTCAACATCTTCAAAAATCTACATAATTACTCAAATGTTTTGAAATTTTTTATTCGTACAATTTAAAATACGATACAACAGTTGTAAATGAGTATACCATTTATAAAATTAATGTCTCAGGCTTAAGATATTTACAGCCCAATACGTCGAAGGAATTTTGTATCAGAGTTGGATTTTATTGAATAGTATGCATGGGGCTGTCCCGGTATACATTGTCAGTCACGGACGCATTATTATAATGCAATCAAGTGATCTGACAAGAGCCTGTGCCTTGACATATTGGGCAAAGCCTGGGTTTTACCCCATCATTCACGGACTGGTTTGCAGTCAAGTGCATGATGGGGGGACCTACAGCTTGAGGTGGGATCCGAACCACCAGAACCTCGGTAAAGGTACATAGAAAAGTTGCTAAAGGTACCGGCTTAGGGATCGAACCCCGGCCCTCTAAGGTGAAGTCCGAGCGTCTAACCAACTGAGCCACCGAGGCTCTTTAATTCAATCAAATTCAATCAATTTTATTATTACCTATTCCTACTAGGAACTTTCCAGCTCAAATTAATATCTTCTTTTTCTTTTGTAATTTATCATTAATTTGTCGAAATACTTTAAATGTATACACAGAGTTTACTATACCAGCAGGTGGTATATCAGTCTACATTTGAAATTAAAAGGTGCTGTTTCTTTTACGTAAATTTTCAATTCTTTCAGTTCTACTATATTATCTATTCTATTTTCATAAAAATTTTTTGTATGAGAATGGATATCTTTGCAAATATCGTTAACATTGATTCTTTTCCTAATCTTTACGTTACTTTCTTTTGGGTTCGCATTTGAGGTCATTCTTAAGAATTTATTTTCTAATACTGTAATTTTCATAATATTTGATTTACAGGCACTGCTTCGAATAGGGGCCGTATATAATATTATCGGCTTGATGAACGCTTTATAAATAATGACTTTATTGTTAATCGATAATTTGCTTCCTCTATTTATGAGTCTTTAGTGGAGTCCTACCACTTTCCTAGCTTTGATTATGATACTTTTTATTTGGTGCCAGTGTGTCATTTCATTATCTGATAATACGCCTAGGTATTTAACCACAATTTTCGGATCAATTATTGCGTTGTCTATTTTTATTCTAGGTAACTGCAGTGTACTCGTATTTTTTTAGTGAATATCACAAATTCAGTCTTAGTTGCGTTAATTTTAATTTTTGACCTATGGTAATATCTTAATAACACGTCAAGGTGCTTTTGAACTTTATTGACTGCATTTTCTATTCTCTAAGAAGATGAGAAGACCGCTGTATCATCCGCAAATAATGTTACCTGACTGGAATCTGACTTGGTAATATCATTTAAGTAGTATATAAATAGAATTGGTACAAGGATAGAGCCTTGGGGTACTGCTGCAAGTATTCTTTGTCGTTTACAAATTGAGTTGTCAATAACTACTCTGTATAATCTATTTCTGAGACAGTTCTGTATTATTTTTGTTAAATAAAGCGGTATTCTCATATTGCTTAGTTCAAATGTTAGCCCCTCGTGCCAGACAGTGTGGCATGCATCAACAATTTATTTTCTGATTCGAAGGATTTAAGGCACGTCATTATAATCTTTTCAAATAGTTCTTCTTTACTAATTGTTAAAAATTCTCCTGGAACTGATATTCCAAAATGAAAAAATGATTAAAAATTTTCCTGGAAATCTTTTTAATAAAGTTTTATTCTTTCGAAACCTTTAGAAATTCTCAAAAAGCTTTCAAATTTTAATTTATAATGTTTAGAAATTTACATTTTGTTTTAAATTTTATGAAACTAAACTTACTATAATTTTCTTTCAAATTATTTAATATTGTACAATTGAAAATTTTTACTTTAAAACCTCCTGCATTCTTATGCGAAAATTTATGAAATCATATAAAATATGTTTAAATCTTTTCGTTAAAAAAAATTATTAATTTTTTTTCAGGAATCTTAAGAACATTTTTGAAATCTTCTCAAGATTTAAATCAATTTTAACTGTGCAAAACTTCTGAAACTTTTATAATATAATTTGAAATAATTGACACAATTCCAAAAATTTCTTAAATCCTGCAAAATAAAAAATTTGAATTTATACAGCGTTGCAATCAATCAGGTTTTCGACAAAAATGTAGGCGAGATCTCTTGACTACCATTTTTCAGAAAATGGATATATTTTACAATGTTGGGAAGAAAATAAATTATATTTCTTACCTTGATAGACGTGGAGGGCTCTTTCTCGAAGTTTATACTTTTGTGTGGGGCTGAATGCCGATTTGATCGAATGAGTTGCTAATTCTTCATTTGAGGTTTCTAACACTTCACGAATCTGGTAAGAAAAAAAATTAATTAGATCATAAAAAATTTGAAAAAATGGATTATTATAAATTCATCATTTCTTTTTTCTTGTCACGTCGTAGCCATACCTCATCAAGAGAGTACGGCTTTTCCTTTAGCTCCATCATCACGATTTCTGACATTTCTTCCAGACTCTTTCCCAGCCTAACCTGGATATCTATTAATTTTTGTACTGCCTTCCAATCTACGTTTCTTTTCTTTGCTATCATCTGTCTCCAAGATGGATATGAAAAAAATCCAATTTTATGAGCCAACACGCCTCAAACTTATTTAAAAAATTTAAATAATCTAAATGGTATCATAAACTTAAAAAAGTAGTGGAAAAATAGTGGCATGCAATTTTGAGCAAAAAATGTCTGTCACACTGCGATATCACGATCTTTAATTTTGATTTTCTGGCAACAGGATAGTTTTTTTTTATTAAAAATTTGTTTATTCCTATTTATAATCTATATATCTCGGAAGCCAGTTTTGCTTTCAAAGTGGATGGAAAAGTCGATTTGTAATCGCTATCCAAAACCGATTTTGAAAACCCAAGCAATTTCAATCTTAAAATCTGTTAAAACCCCTCGAATTCTGATGAAATACTCTGATACCCCAGGAAGAGTCTTAAATTATAGAGAGTCAGTTAAAATTTCATTTAATTCACTCCCTAGAATTCTCTAGGAATTCTTCGAAATTCTTCTGAAATTTTTGAAATCCTTTGATATCTCTGATACCACTTTGAAAGCTCTTAAAATGTTTTTTTTTTCAATTGTAGTACTCTTTTAAAACCTTAAAGTATCTTGAATTCTTTGAAATTTTTTAAAATGTTTCAATTCTTGAAAGTCCTTGGAGTACATGTAGCGAAGAATTTTCAAAATATGTATAGAGTATGTATAGAGTATATGTATATTAGTAGAAAAATAGTTTCATCGTTAAAAAAACTGTCTCTAATCTATTTTCTGTATGTAAATTAGTTTAGAAAATTATATGCGGGAACTATTTCCTGTTTTAGAATTTTTGGTCTCCTGTTAATATACCAATTAGGATAATGCAAACGCTTTAATAATCTCTGTTGTAACTAACAAGCTTAAATACCGGTTTAATCTTGGTGCATTTAATTAATTAGAATCAATACCAGACTACCAGTAGTAGAAAGCGGAGATAATCTTTGAATGAATGGTTCTATATCATGCAAAATTATTCAAATTTTCCAGTCAGGATTAACTACAACAATCAGGATAATGACTGATAATTAATTATTGGAAGTTTGATCAAATATGAGTAGATATTTTATCCCCGCAGAGTTGAGTAAAAATAGTTACAATCATAAATTCTTTCACACCATTCATATTCATTGATCAAAATGATGGGCTGATCACTCCTGCAATCTGTCCTACCTACTTTGTTACATACTTTTATTTTATATTGGGATAAATATTCTCCTTAAGGGGTCATTCTAGTAATTATCCCCGGAAAAACTGCTATCGTTGTGAATTTTTTCAACTAAAAAAAATTTGACAGAAAAAATCGTGTTTTTCTTGTTTTTTGGCCGCCATCTTGTTATTTTTGCGTATTTATGAGGCTTAACAAAAATCCTACATCAATATCTTCATCAATAATCTCATTAAAAATTCACAAAAATAGAATTTTTCTGGGGGAAGTTATTGGAATGACCCCTTAAATATGAGGTCCTTTAAAAGTACTTAGCCCACACAATAAGGATTATTTTGATGCTTTGTGGTCTGCGACCATGAAATGAGTATAAATGTTCTACTTCATCAGATTTAGTATCAATAATTTCTATAAAATGATCAAAACAAACTTAGAGAGGCATGTTTCTAAGAGAAGGTATCATATTAGATTAGGATCAATCAGAACTGATGGTCAATTGGAGGCTATGTACTCTGTCTATGAGTGATTTTTTGAGATCTAGAGTAATCATTATTCCACAGAACACTGGCAATGTGAGCGCGACATCCAATCAATCATGCACCACTTTTGCACTTGTAGTACCAACCACTTATCGGATATGATCCAGCATTAGTTTCCATCCAAAAGTTGTACACTTTGGAAGATGTGTGACGAGACTGTATTTGTACTCCTAAATTACCTTCCTTCTGTTTGTGGACAAGAAGGGAGTACATTCCATCATCCTAAGTAAGTGTTCCTCGGTTTGTGATTGCGCTTGCTTCAGTTGATAAATTCCGAGAGTGATATATCGCATCAAGAGTTAATCTAGGAAAATCAGGTAGTGACTCTTGCATTATAGGAAGCCGATGCTCTCCTTTTTGCCCACTTTTCTTCATCTGCTCTTTTTTGAAGGCGATCAGGCTGCAAAGTCAATCGCGACATTCTTTTGGTGATCAGATGATCATCGGGATTGTCATGAAGTCTGGAAGGTCGGAAAACGTTACAAAGAGCGCAGATCATTCTGACGTAATCCTCGATGGATGGGATTTGAGTTTTCGGAAAAACATCACTAAAAGTTCCCTACGTTTTTATAAATCCATTAATTGCTTCCACCATCCATCAGACTTTAATAACGAACCTTGATTCATTTGCTTTACTCGTAGAGTGCTGCGATTCCTTCTGGAGAAAATGAGCCATTTTTTAAACGAATCCAAGATCTTCTGAGAACTTTAGGCAGTCCCGAAAACCGCGATCGACAACGATAACAGAGTTTGAATGCATCCAGGTGAGTATTTTTCTTGAGTCTTGTGTTAGAAGACTGTCAAGTATGCTAGCGTGGTTGTTCTTTCCATCAGCAAAATACGGATCGAAAAAAACCATTATATATCCAGTGGTGGTCACTAACATCATGGGCTTGACCACATTCCTTCCTTTATGCATAGAATAAGTCCGCTTTTGAAACGTGTAATTGTTTTGGATAGACATGTATGTACCATCAGCTACAAGGATGCATACCTCTTCTCTATTTGCGAGTAGCGTTTATGCCGTTTTTCAATACTAAGATGATGAGGAAAATGGCCCTTCAAATTTGTTTTGGTCATTTTATAGAAATTATTGCATGTTTGTAAAATACGAACATAAAAATGTCTTCTTGTAATCTTGGAATCTTGGAACTAATCACTTTCAGAAAGAGACCTTTTAGGGGGTTATGAGGCCTAATTAGATGAAGAAAATAAAATACCTTGAGACCATTTGGCGGTGGTCCCAAAAATGGGCCTTATTGACCATCCTCGTTTCACTTTATGTCATTTATTCCACATAGTTCTCTAGAATTCCGTTAGAATCATTTGAAATCTTTTAAATATTGTTTTTTGTCGATCGAATGACCACTTACGAGAAAATATCATAAGAAATTCAGTAACAGAAAATAATTTTAAAGTATTGAAAACATTAACTCCAAAAATAGAGGAACCAAAAACAAATTACTGAATTTTAAAAAAGGTTAATGATTTGAAATTTCAAGGCATTTGATGGGATTTCGAAACATTTCAAGTAATTCTAAAGCATTTCATCCGTTTTCTAGAAATTAAAAAATATTTCTGAGGGTGTCAGATAATTTTGTGTGATTTAGAAAAATCTCAAGGGATTTTGGAGGATTTCCAAATATTTCGGGGAATCTTGAGGAGTTCCGAAGAATTTCAAGAGACTTAAAAAATTCCGAAGAATTTCAGATTTCAGCATTTTTGAGTGATGTTACAAAATATTGTAGGATTTCCTAATATTTCAAGGGATTTTTAAAGAAATTTGGTAGATAAATAAAATGTAATAAAATTCAAGGAAATTCCTAACCCTTTCAGAGATTTCTATGGATTTCCAGTGATTTAAAAGATTTTTTGGGAGAACTTGTAAATAAGTCTAATTCAATTTATCATCAAGGGATTTATAAGAATTTTCAGGCTATTCCAAAGATTTCAAGAGATTTCTGAAGATCTTCGGAAAATAACATAAGTTAAATTTTATGGCATTCTCAGCGATTCTGAAAATGTTAAGGGTATTTTAATAGATTTTTACGATTTCCGAAGGAAATATTGCAAGGGATTCTGAAATATTCCGAAATTTTAAGAGAGTTAAAAAATGTCGAGGAATTTCAAAGAATTCCAAGCAAGGAATTACAAATGATTTCTACTCATTTCAATGTATTTTTACGATTTTTGAAGACAATATTTCAAGGGATTTCAAGGTATTCCAAAGTTATTCAGAAGATTTTAAAAATTTTAAGGGATTCCAAATGATTTTGTGGAATTCAAAAGACTTCAGGAGATTTTAAGGAAATCTGCAGGTAAATAAAGGAAATTGAATTTCACGGAATCTTAGCGATTCCAAGGATTTCTAGATATTTCAAAGAATTCAAGTGATTTGAACATTTTGTTAAAGAACTTCAATGAATTAGTTAAATGCAATTCATTTTCACGGGATTTGAAATGATTTTTACTTATTTTAATAGATTTTCACGATTTTCAGAAAAAGCTTTTAAGGAATTTCAAGGGATTTAAAAGAATTTGAAGAAATTTTAATAATGTCAAGGGATTTCAAATGACTTCTACTTATTTGAATAGAATTTCGCGACTTATAGAGACAAGTTTTCAAAGGATTGGAAGAGATTCCAAAGGATTTAAGGAGATTTCAAAATTTTTGAGCGATGCAAAAGAATTTTATAGGGTTTCCAAAGATTTCAAGAAATATTCAAAGAAATTTGCTGAATAAGCGATTTAAAGTTGAATTTCAGGGGATTCTTAGTCATTGCAATGACTTATAGAGATTTAAGATATTTCCAGTAATTTCAACTGTTTCTTAGAGAACTTTATCACATAAGTTCAATTCAATTTATTTTCAAGAAAATTACAATGATTTCTACTTCTTTTATTCAATTTTTACGATTAGTCCAGGCATCTGGTAGTTTTGTTCCGTAATAACTGACAGAAGAAATGTTTTTAATTAGAAAGTTTCGTTGAGGGGTCCCTTTTAACATATCAAAAACTCTAGAACATATCAGTTGCCAAACCGGGTTTTTTTTTCGAAAACAGTTCCAAAATTTAGGTTTGCGTCAACTGATAATTCCCATTTCATTTTAGAGCAAAATGTCCAACAGAAAAAAGAAAGAGTACACAATTATAAGAAAATTTGTTGAAAAAAATAATCCGCAATCTTCTATAGGTTTCGAGTTAGGATATATTGAAAAAAACCCACTTTTTTGGATTTTCAACGAAAAATCACTAGTTTTCAAAACAAACTGTGTACCTTCGCACCTAATTACTATACGGAAAAGTGTTCCACAGGTGAGTGAAAGTAGACTCAATTTGCTGTGATTTCAAAAAAAGAACAATGTCCTACCTATTTTTCTAACAAAAAAGTAATTGTACTTGATTAAAAATTCACTAAAAGATATTGTTACAAAAAATTATTGAAAAACTATTTTTTTATTGATAAAAAATATATATCATATTTTAAATCAAATATTATTAGTTTTTTGTTAGGAAAGTACTCAAAAAGTACTCAAAAGTGGCTATGGCAAGATTTTGTTATAAACAATTATTAATAAAAAATATTTGTTCATTGATAAAAAAACATATCACACATTTTCAATCAATTAGAATCACTTTGTTGCCACGAAAGTACTAAAAAAAGGCAAAAATGTAATCCAAAGTGTCGATAGCAAGCTTTTGTTATAAACAATTATTTATTTATCAATCGCAAAATACCTTTTATACATGAGAAATGAAATGTATATACTGATTTGGGACAAAAACTTCGAAATATGAGCGTAATTCTACTTTACGGTACGCTCAGGTGCCTCTATGCAGGAAGAGTGCACTTTCCAAGGTGACCTCGTGACCTATTAGGGCTAGAACAGTTTTTTTTCAAATTACGCCAAATTGACTCCACTTTCACTTGTTCCGTATAAACTTTGCCGTAGGATGCAAGGGAAACGGGGTATTTTGGAAAAACACAACTTTCGCGTTTTTAGTCAAAAATTAAAAAAAAAAAATCAAATTTTTGAAACCTTGCAATTCCCAAAATAATAGGTCTAAAAGACTTTTTTTCTTTTGGATCTACGCAGAATTCTATAGACTCTGTTTCAACCTCTGGCATAGTCAATTTAAACTAAACCTGATTTGATTTATTTTGGAAAAACTGTACTCCACTTTTTTGCCCGTAAAAATAGGAAAAAATGGCCAACTTTGACGGGTCATAACTTATGACCTATTATAGGTAGGACATTGTTCTTTTTCTGAAATCACAGAAAATCGAGTCTACTTTCACTCACCTGTACAACACTTTCCCGTATAGTAATTAGGTGCAAAGGTACACAGTTTGCTTTGAAAACTAGTGATTTTTCGTCGAAAATCCAAAAGAGTGGGGTTTTTTTTTCAATATATCCTAACTCGAAACCTATAGAAGATAGCGGATTATTTTTTCCAACAAATTTTCGTATAATTTTGTCCTCTTTCTTTTTTCTGTTGGACATTTTGCTCTAAAATGAAATGGGAATTATCAGTCCACGCAAAAATAAATTTTGGAACTGTTTTCGAAAAAAAACCCGGTTTGGCAACTGATCCGTTCTAGAGTTTTTTATATGTTAAAGGGGACCCCTCAACGAAACTTTCCCATCAAAAACATTTCTTCTCTCAGTTATTACGGAATTTCACTTATTTTTCCGACGTAATGCCTGGATTAGATTTTCAAAGGATTTTGAGTATTTTTCAAGGATTATGAGGTATTCCAAAGAATTTCAAGAGATTTGAAAAAATGTCGATTTGAAAAAATCTTTCAGGATTTCCAAAGACTTCAAGAGATTTTTAATGAAATTTGAAGAATAAATTAAATTAAGGGATTTCGAATGACTTCTAGAGAATGAAATTTTCATGGATTCCCGATGAGTTCACGGATTTCAGGGGAGTTTAAGGTATTTTAATGAATTTCACAAGATTTAAAGGATTTTAACCAGAGAACTTGAATGAATACGTTTAATTTTTTATTTATTTAGCGAATTTCAAATAATTCCTACCTATTTTAATGAATTTTGACGATAACCAAAGATTTCAAGGAATTTTATCGAATTTCTAGAGAACTTCACGAAATGAATTGAAATTTATTTCAAGGGATTTTGATGAATTTCAACAATTTCAAGAAGTATGGAAGAATTGAAAAAATTTATAGGATTTTAAGTTGCTTCAAAAGTCTGCAAAATATTTCAAAAGACGTGAAATTTTAATGGATTCAAAGCGATTCCAAAAGATTTTCATGGAGTTCAATTGCATTTCAAGCGTTTTTAAAGATATTATGGGAATTCGCCAATGTTTGCTGTTTAAACATTATTGGTGCAGAATCGCTATCTTTGTGTACTTCCATATGAGATTATCCTAAGTCTAAATTGATTTCATAGCACCTAATAGATTTCAAACTATCTTGAAGATTTCAAAGGAATTTGAAACAGGTTGAAAGTTTTTAATTGCTCTCTACATATTTTAACAGATTTCAAAGATTTTAATGAATTTAAAACGATTCCAGAAGATTTTCATGGATTTCAATTGAATATTAAGCGTTTTTAAAGATATCAAGGGAATTCACCAATTTTGGCTGTTTAAACATTATTTGTACTGAATCGCTATTTTTGTGTACTTCCATATGAGATTATGGGTGATTTCCTACTTTTATCATTGGTTCTTTCAATATTTCTCTATTGTCAATCCTAATGCTGATTATCCTATAATATATTTCTATATAACGATTTTCTATCCTGAATATCCTGTAAATGCTAGAAAATTATAGGAAAATAGTCATGCAACATTTTGCAATCCCATGCAACTTTGCAATCTTGTATTCTAAAGCATATAAAAAAATCCGATTAATTAGCCAATCAGATGAAAATTGGTTTACTGAATATAAAAAAGGAAATTTTGATAACTCACCTGGGCTGCGAGTCTACATTCTGCGACTCTTAGATTAAAATCAGAGGTGGAAGCTTTATTGTGACAAACCAGGCTGTGAGCTATCACGAAAACCGCATTTTGTGGTAAAGTTATATCTGTAGCCCGCAGTGGATTAAATTCGATAAGCTTTGCGGAACCTTTGAAGAAAATGAAATAAAAATATTTCAATAATTTCGTGTCGTAATCCAGGTATCTCGTATAAAAAAGGCTTTTATGTCGTTTTCACTGAATGGGATATTTTCTCTTACACACTTCCAAAAATTGTAATCATATTTTCGAGCGAATTGCCTAAAAGCTAAAATATACTAAGCGAAATTCGGAGAGAATAAAAAAAAAGAGAGAACCTTTTATCTCCAGTTTGTGTCGAGTTATGATTTTCAAAGGTAACCGGATGTAATCAAAAATTGGCTGAAAACTCAAATTCTGTAGTTTGCATCTATACTTTAGAACCTGTTAATTCCATTTAAAAAATGTTGCGGAAATTAATTAAAGTAGGTGTAATTGCCAGTATTTCTTAATAAAACGCAATATCTTAGCCCTAATAGGTCAATAGTTATCACCTCCCAAAGATGACCATTCTTTACCCCTCTGTTTTTAAAAATAAATCTGTTCTGGTTTGAAGTTCCATGGCCATAACTCGTGACCTATGATAGCTAGACGATTAATTTTTTGTAGATTCATGTAAAATTTCCTGCTTTACAACTCCTCCTGTATTTTCTCTAACGTCACTATATTCAGAAACAAGTTATTTTGGAAAAAACTGAACACAAGTTATTTGCCCTGAAAAATGGATAGAAAAATTATAAACTTTGGGAGGTGATAACTGATGATCTATTGGGGCCACAATATTGTTTTTTTTTCTGAAAATTACTGGAAATTACATCTACTTTAATTAGTATGTAGAACATGTTTTTGTACGACTATCATGCATCAAAGTACAGATGCAAACTTCAGAATCTGGTTTCAGCCACTTTTTTTCAAATCCGGTCTATTTTTGACATTTGGTGGGATTTGACAATATGATGGAAAGGGTCAATTTGCCCAAAGACGAATTTTGGAACCTTTTAAACAAATATTCTTGGGGCGCGTAGTAGCAATTTCTAGAAACTATTTAAATTTAAATAACTTTTTTGATTTATATTCACCTGCTTTGCCCAAAAAAGCAATTGCTTGGTCCATTCCTCCTCCCTGGGTTCCTATATATCTTTCAGCATTTGCACTTATTGTTGCCAGTTCTTCTTTAGAGATTTGATACTGTAATAATAAATAATTTCCTCCATATAATATTTTGATCAGTTTTTTAAAGTCACTTTCCTCTACGGGGAAGTCCGCTAATTACGTAATCGCGTAAATACGTATCTTTGAAATTTCAGAACCCCGCCCTTCTTACGTAAGATTTTATATTTTTTACTCAATATAACGACAATATATCAATTTTTAAAAGATTTAAAAAATTGCTAGTGATTTGAAAGGATTTCAACAGATTTCAAGAGATTTTAAGGTATTTCAAAGGAATACAAAGTATTTAAAAGAATTTCAAAACTTTCACGGGATTTAACGAGATTACTAAAGCCTTTTAGGTATTTCAAGGGATTCCACGAGATTTTAAGGGATTTCAAGAAATTTCAAGGGATCACAAAAGTCAAGATTACGAGAGATTTCACCGATTTTAAATGACTTGAAAATACTGCAAGAGTTTGAATGAATTACCTAGTACAATGCAGAACAATTTTCATGGATTACAAAGAATTTGAAGGGATTTCGAAGCATTTCAAGAGATTTCGAAATATTTCAAAAGGAGCCACGGGATTCAACAGGGTTTGAAGAAATACTAAAGTATTTCAATGAATTCTGAAAGACGCCAGGGGATGTTAATGAGATTCCGAAGAATTGAAAATATTTCAAAGTAAACACAGCAAAAAATTTACTTAGTACAGATATTTCTGTTTAAATTATGAAAATCGATTCGATGTGAAGGCATCATGGAACAAAAAAATCTCTTTCACAAACAAGGTGGAAAATTGACATCCTGACAATGTGCGAAATTCATGCTTCATGAAAAAATCTATTTGTTTTAATACTTCTATGTTTTATGAAAAACAATGATTCATTGAAATTTTCAAAGGATTTCCGAATACTATAAAGGATTTTGAGGGTTTTCTATGGATTTTGAAGGATTATAAAAGATTTTTATGGGATTATAAAACTATCAAGCGTTTGCGAGGATTTAAAAAAATTTCACGGAAACTTAAAGATTTTAGGGATGTCCGTAATTTTTGAAGCATTTCACGGGATTTGTATTTCAATTGTTCTTTAAGATGCTGTTTTCACTTTGTTCTTTTGAATTTTCGAGAATTTCGTAAATCACAATTCCCAAATAAGGAATTTTTATACGAAAAATTTATTTCTAAGAGAGAAAATTTAAATTGTGATTCTTGAATAATAAGGATAAGAATTCTGCTTGTAATGCTTTGACTATCAGGGTCGTTCAATAAGTTTGGTAAAAAAGCAACTGAAAATTTTTATTTTAGAAAGTTTGCTTTCATTTCTCAACATGGCCTCCTTCGAAGGCTACACACTTAGTTCAACGAGATTCTAATTTCTTTATCCCTTCAGAAAAGTCAGATTCCTCGAGGTGTACAAAATACGCATTTACCGCTAAGGTCTCCAGGGTCATCAGCCATTCTTTGAGAGATTCAAAAAAGCATCCACTTGCGAAAGATAGGTGCTCATTGCCTCGAAGGCCAAAGTTTACCTGGTGGATTAAACCTCCACTTAGTGCCATCAGCAGCACGCACTGAAGCGACAAATTTTTATTGTTTTTTTGGCTGATGTAAACATGGCTCGAAGGTTAGCGTCAGCACCAATGAAGTTGGTTCCCTGGACATTGGATAGTGTTTTGCTTATTCCACGAGGAGATATAAGTCTAGTGTAGGCCACTAGGGAACCATTCGCCATATAGTCAGACACTACTTTCAAGTGCACAGAACGGGTAGATCAGCAAACAAAAACGGCAATATAACCCTTATAAGATTTATAACTGCGACCCTTGATGATACGGAGACGAATAGGTTCAACATAATCCACACCAGTGTGTAGAAATGTTCTACTTGGACTTGAACAAATTGCTGGAAGATCTTCCATTAGTTGCTAAGAGGTGACAGCCCCTTGTCGAAGACATGGCAAGCATCGATGAATAAAAGTCAGATCTACCTTTCAGAATCCAGTACTGCTGTTTTAAGGTTTCGAAGGCTAGCTGAATACCGCCATGAAGACAACGCCGGTCATGGTACTCGACAAGTAGTGTCGTTAATGAAGATTCCGAAGCGAGAATGAGAGGGTGTTTCTCGAATGAATTCAGAATAGAGTTTTTCAAGCAGCCTCCGACTCGTAGTAGCTTTTTAGCATGAAGATAAGGTGTTAATCGAGCCAATTTATCTTTCGGAGAGATCTTCTTCACTGACTTCAGCTCCGAAATAATGTTGTTATTCATGTCGAATCTAGGCCAGGTGTGCAGAATGAAGTTCTAAGGGGTGTCCACACTGGTTTCAGCGGATCTGGTGAATGACAGCTGTATAGCAGGAATCAATAAAAAAGGTCCCACAATACTGGAACGATGGTGACTGTGTTAACTTGCACCTATCGTTCCTCTATATTCACTTTATTTTTCTCCCTTGACGGAGGTCGCATTGGCCACATGGACGACGACGTTAATTAATTTGGTCCTTTCCACCAACATGAAAAAGTAACTTAGTTCATGGCAGGAATACCTTGCGTTGCACAATCAGCTGGATTACTCGCTGACGGTACATAATGCCAGTGTGCTGAAGAAATCGTCGTTTGAATTTCAGACACCCGATTTCTTATAAAGGTCGTTCATCTCGATGGATGTTCTTTAATCCAGTCAAAAGTATCAGTTGAATCGCTCCATAAATAAACAGGAACATCTCACTTAAATGCCTGTTGCACATATTGCATTAAGTGAAAGAGGCATCGCAGAATCCGTGTAGTTCGTAGGAACCACAAGACGAACGAAATCCGATACAACTAGTATCTCAATCCCTGGAAAATACCAAAGATTGTCTCGATATTCAGGCCGTCGATTGTGATCCTTTATCGGAAGAGGATAGTCGCAAGAAACCTCTGAGAGCCACAGCAATTGGATGAAGATCTTGCCTATGATAATAACTGGGCTCAGCCAACCTAGGGGATCAAAAAGTTGAGCTATCTGGCTCAGAACTGATCGTTTTCTCACGACTGGCACACAAGCTGGCAAATCAGCATTAAATGTGAATACATCTTTCTCTGGATTCTAATTGAGACCTAACCTTTGAACAGATGGTTGAGTTGGAAGAGACTTGGGTTGCGATGATGTCTGATGTTTTTCTGGTATTTTCTTGAATAATTCAGGATCATTTGACATCCACTTTCGAAGGGGGAAACCGTCCACTTTGAATAGATGATTTAACTGATTTTATCATCAACGAAGGACCCTTGTTGAATTGCTTCAGCGGCAAGAGGATAGTGTGGCCTCTCGTTAATTGCAAGTTGTTGTAAACATCGACCAGCGAGAAAGGGTGCACACGATAATCCATATGTGACCGATGTTAGACGAAAAGTTGAAAATGGGTCCTCGGGATCTGTCTGTATATCTTCTCGACATCAGCATACACGATGTTCACATAGAGTCTCAAACGCAATATCCATCAAGTTGGATAGAATAGTAGGTCCAACGTGAAGGTATTCGTTGGGCGAAATTCCAGCTTCTGTTCGCTGAGAACCATTGAAGACCACTCGAAGCTTAGTAGTTGTACTTGAAATCTTCCAAGCTCCGTGGTGTGTTAAGTAAAACGATCTAGAACTATCTCGACGAACCGAAGTCTCGTTATCGGGAACCATGTGAGCGAGAGTGAGATACTTTTCGAGGAACTTATCATAAGCCTCGAAAAGAATGTCGTCACGCGTGAGGCGAAGCTCCCGGCGATGCAACATTTGAAGAGTTGGGCGATATGAATTTCCGAACAATTGCAAATTGCGCTTCATCGGAAGTCGAACCACGTACCTTCCCTTCTCAGGTGTGCGAGAATAAGTAGAAACGAAGAAATCCTCACACTCCTGATCATCAGCTGTCAACACGATTTCAGGGGAAATCGCCTGTTCCTCCCACAATTTTTGGAGATCAAAAGTCAAGTCTTCCTGTAATGAAACATGCATTCAACGGTTATGTTACATTCATAGCTGGAAGCTGCTGGTGAATTGCCTATAGTTTTTTCCGATAAGATCCAACCAAAATAGGTTTCCTGAGCCAAGGTCTGGATCTGTCAGACACAATCCAGAAATTTGAGGCCATTCTCCAGTATACATTTGACAATGTGGGAGATATGAAGGTAAACGCGGAATCACGAGTGAATCTAAATGATATCTAAAATCGGATTCAAAGTATGGTCATAAAATACATGGGACGGCACCGCTTGTCACAGACCCACGTTTTTTACCTACATTCAGAAGGCCTGAGTCACTAACTCTGAAGTACCATTAGTTGGTGTGACTTGTAGATTTGCTGTAGGTAGCAGACCCTTGTCCAAGGTCTAGTCACGTGATATGCAAACAGATGGTGTGTCGTTGATGACTGCGATTTGTCTTCTTTATTTGTTTTAGAATTCTCTATTATGGTTACTTTCCGATGTATCCTGATGAAGCATGGTGTGATGTTTGTCACATATACGACACTTTTTCGATGATGAACACTCGTTTCCTAAATGCTGACGTAGATCATTGTAGCATAGTTTCTTTTTTGAAGCCAACTTCTTCCGTTGGACTGTATTCAATGCTTGGAATTGTGGGCAGGACATTCGGAAATGCTGCTGTCCACAGTGGTAGCACGTTCGACCTAGTTCATCGATCTCTCAGTAGTGACATGTGATGTAGCTGCTGACCGCTTTGTTGAACCACGATAACCCTGTTCCCTTTCGATGATTGAGAGTTTGCGGATGATTTTAAGTTTGAGGAATCTTTGGATGCTGAAGATGATGCAGCTTGTGTTGAATTTCCTTGAAGAATTTCCAACGTGCGAACTCTGTTTCTGAGAAATGTACGCAAGGATCGGTGGAAAGGAGGCTCGGTTGATCAGCTGTCAATCGAACAATCTAATGCTTTGAGAGCTTCTAAATGTTCTATCGTGGGAGAAAGGAAGCTGATTCTGCTGACAGAGGCCGCAAGGAAGAAATAGCCGATAAGTGACAATTAATTAGAATACGCTTATTCTCATATCGCCAAAATGTACCAATGAAGAAATTATGATAAATTGAAAATATTGTGAGACTAGAATTTTGAAATATTTTTTCGCAAGTGAGTTTGTGAATTGAATCAGTGAAAGCAGGGCTCATTGACAAATAATCAAAGCTCCTTTGTGGACTATCATCAATTGCCCACGTGTTTGTTGGAAAATTATCTCGTGCATTCCGAATCTTTTCTTAAGACTATTAAAGGGTTTGGAATTACCACTCATGGCTCTCGTGTAATTTCGTATTCATGTAAATGAAACGCGACAGTGCTTTCGTATCATTAGTAAATCGCGAGCTTTGATATAATTTATCTTTTGAGACGCTAACTCAAAACTTTAATCATCTTGTACGTGTTTTTTTGTAGTTTTCTGTTGTGCTTTGCATTACCGGCACAGTCAGCAAGCTTACTTTCCAAAATACAATACGCTGTGAATAGAATGAATCATATGAATAAGAAAGTAATTATAAAATTAGAATATAAGAAATGATAGACATAAGAGGATAAAATTTAATGCGTTTGAGAATAAATAGATCAGACATGCCTAACTCGGGGAAATTTCCTTCGGGAACACATGTTTAGAGTTCCCTACTCTTTCTACTGAAGAGCGGGAGTAACGGTAGAGGCATGCGCGAGGTAGACGCGTACGTCACAGAGGAGAGATTCTCGCAAGCGTTTACCACCACTCCCGCTCTCTAGGAGAAAGAGTAGGGAACTCGGAACATGTGTTCCGGGAGGAAATTTCCCCGAGTTGGGCATGCCTGAAATAGATTAACAGACAATTAAATCAATAATGGTCATTAAAACATAATTTGGAATAAAAAATATTGAATACAAATAAATCTATCAATTCCAAACAATTTTAATACAAAGAATTTATTTCTGAAAACGAATTTTTTTTTTTCCAGATTTATCGTCAAATTTTCGAAGGTTTTTCATTTCACAATATTTATCTTAAGAGAATATATTTGAAAAAAAATTTTAATTCCAGAAGACTTTTAAAATGATAAAAAAAAACTAGAAGATTTGAAGGCACTTTTTATTTTTACAACATTTTCTCAAAATTTTAGGATAAATTAAAATCATTTAAAAAAATATTACGCAATATTTGAAAAATTTCAAAACAAAATAAAGAATTCCAAAAAACTTAAAACGAAATGTAGATTTTTGAAATTTTTGGTAACATTCTCAAATGAGTTTTTTTTTTGAATATTGAAAGTGATTCTTTATTTTTTGAAATTAATTTTAGGTGAATATCTGAAAATATTATGAAACATAATAAAAGATCTCCCATATTGTCTAGAATGAATCGGGAAGATTTCAAAACAATTTCAGAAATAATTTGAGTCAGTTTAGGAGATATTTAGAACTTTTTGGATTTTTGAATTTTTGAAGAGAGGTTGAATAATCCACCACTTTTTTGTGTAATTCCTCCTTTGAACTTTAAAATTTAACAAGTTTGTGGAGAATTCGTGTTTTTTTAGAACATTAATATTAATGCTGGATAATACGAATTTTTTGTGGAAAACTGAACTATTTGGTTAAAAATTTGTCTTTTTATGTTGGAAATTCATCCACTGCGTTGAAATTCTAACTTCTAATAATAGTTTAACTCACAATATTCGCCTCCTTGGTTGAAAATTTAACTTCTGGAATATAAAATCATCTTTTGGTTTGAATTCTTTTGTTGGAAATTCATTTTTTTATGTTCATAATTTCAGTTGGAAATTCATCTGGGTTGAAAATTGAAATCCTTTTTGATTAAAAATGCAACTGTTTGGGTCTAAGCTAAACTAGTGTGTCTGAGGGTTGAACAATTTGGTAGAACATTAAACTATTCGGTTGAAAATCAACTTTTCTGTTAAGAATTGAACTGTTTTTATTAAAATTCAACTTTTTGGCAGAAAATTAACATTTTGTAGAAACTACGTATTGTTTGATGGAACATTAATTTTTTTGCTGGGAAACTAATCTTTTTGGTAAAAGCTTAACTATCTGGTTAAAAATGCATCTTTCTAATTCGAAATTCATCTTCTTGGTTGACAATTGAACTATTCCATTTCCAGCAAATTGATCTTCAGAAATAAAACAATCATCTTTTGGGTTGAACTCCTTTGTTGAATTTTCATTTTTTTTTTCATGATATATAATTTTAGTTGAAAATTAATCTCTCTGGTTGCAAATGTAACTGTTTTATTGCATTTTTTCTGGGGGGGGGGGGGCGGAATTAGCGTTTTTAATTAACAATGCAAATATTCCATTTCGGGTTGAAAATTGATATTTTGTTATCAAAAATTGATATTTTCCAGTTCAAAATTCATGCCTTTTCTGAAAAATTTGTTTTTCCTGGACGTGAGTTAATCTTTTTGGTTGAAAAATAATCCTTTTTGGTTAGAAATGCTAACATACTGTTTGGGTCTTAGTGAATCTGGTTGGGTTGAGGATTCAACAATTGCGCTGCTCGTTTGGAAATAAAATTTTTGTTAAAAATTCACATTTTTTATTTAAATTTAACTAATTGGTTAAAAATTATATTATTGTCATAAACATTGAACTTTTTCGTGAAAAATTAACTTTTTTCTGTTAACAAATCATATCTTTGGGTTAAAGATTCAACCGCTTTGCAGAGAATTTGGTATACTGGCACTAAAATTGAACAATTCTGTTGAAAATTAATGTATTTTATTAAAAATCCGTGTTTTTTTTTGGTAGAACATACATCTTCTTGCTGGAAAATTAATCTTTTTGGCAGAAAATTCAACTATTTGCTTAATAAATTCATCTTTTTTTAGTTGAAAATTCGATTAATGGTTGAAAGTTGAAATAGTTTATGAAAATTCATATTCTTTGAAGATTTGCCTTTTTGGTTTGAAATTTAACTGCTTTATTGTGAATTCGTCTTTTTCTTTTCAAAAAATAATTTTTCATTTGAAAGTTGCACTATTCTATTTTAGTAAGAAGTCTACCATTTTATAAGTTGAAAATTTGACTATATGGCAGAAAATTGATGTATTTTGTTGAAAATTCGACTTTTTGGCTAGAAAATTAATTGAATAATTAATAAATTTTGAGCTTTATTACTTTTTAATTTAAATGAAAGACACGATATTTGTTGTTTAGAGGTTTGTTATACAAATAAGGCTAATTTGTCTCTTTCTTAACTAATTTAAAAACTGAAACAGATTTTTGCTAGACTGTTTTTTATTATTGATTTATAAAAAAGGAAAAGCGACTATTTATAAGGATTCGTCTGGTAGAGAAAAATAAATGGATCAAAGGAGTGATTAATGATTCGATATGTAGAAAATCAGTGTTCACACCGAGAATAAGTTAGAAATGTCACCCACTTTTTCTAAATATCTCGGGGTCATAGTTTTTGCATAAAAAAAAAGATTAATCTGAAAGTTCCTGAGTCACTAGCCATTAAACATTTTCTATCCTTTTCGAAAACAAAATTAAATGTTGTAAAGTAAAAGATTCTGAAAATCCAGAATTTCAATTTGTTATTATATGTATAATAAATTATAATTTAGTATTAACATTTATTAAAGAAATATTGCAAAGATAAGAAAGAAATTCATGATCATTTTTCCATTAAAAATTGAAATTTTTTAAATTTTGAACCTTTAAAATTAAATTATTTTTCAAAAAAAGTTCGAAATGATGTAATTCTAATTGGGAAACATTAAAATATCTGCTTCAAAGCTGAAAAATGTTTAATTACCAAAAATTATATTTTGATTTCACACAATACAATTTTTAACTTTTCAATTTCTAATCGCCTAATTTTTAAAACTTCGCTTAGAATTATCATTAATTCTTAAAATCTTACAATCAAATATTTTTCAATTTTGAATTATTAATTTTTTTATATCCCCAACTAACAATAGAAAATAAAAACCTTTTTAAGGTTCGAATTTAATACATTATTGTTGTAATTTATCTATTTTTTTTAATTCATTCTGGAGGTATTTAATTAAAAATTGCTTGATTACCCATCTTTTAAATTGAAAAATGTGCAGGTTTCAAGTCTTTCAATTTGATATGTTACAATTTCAAAAAATTTCAAAAACCAGAAACATAATTTTTTGTTATAAAGCCAACGGTTTGGTTGAATGTTAAAATATTTTCTTGAAAATTAACTTTCTTATGAAGTTCATGATTTTAGATAATATTTCATTTCTTGGGTTGAAAAATTTACTAGTTTGCTATGAATTCGTGTTTTTTTTCTGTAAGAAATAATTTTGTTCGCTCAAAACGTAACAATTCCATTCTTAGTTGAAAATCGAGAATTTAAATTGGAAGATGATCTATTATGGTAGGAAATGGAACTTCTCTGTTAAAAATTATTTTTTTTGTCTCAAAATATATCTGTTTTGTTGAAGATTCGTCTATTTGGATAAAAACTTAATCTTGTTTTTTGAAAATTAATCATTATGGTTGAGAATTTAACCATTCCGTTAAAAATTCATATTTCTTAGTTGAATTCAAACATTTGGAAAACATGTTTTTTTTGTATTGAAAATTATTTTTCTAAACCGAAAATTCAGAACTTCCACTTTTCATTGGAAACTCAACTCTTTTAGTTAAAAATTCATCTTTTCTGATTTAAAATTAACTTTCTTATTGAAATTTCTTCTTTTTTCGGATTTGAAAGTCAACCTTGAAAACTTATTTTTTGAAAATTCGTTTGATTGGGTAGAAAATTATTCTGATTTGTTGAAAATTCGTTTGATTGGGTAGAAAATTATTCTGATTTGTTGAAAATTCGTTTGATTGGGTAGAAAATTATTCTGATTTGTTGAAAATTCATCTATTTGGATGGGGATTAAACTATTTTGTTAATAATCCATCTTTCATCGTTGAATTCAACTGGTTGATAATTCGTTTTTCTTTTTGATGCAAGTTAGTTTAAAACAAAATTTAAAAGTAACTATTCTATTTTTGGTTGGAAATTTCTCCTCTTAGATTGAAAATTAATTAATACTTTGCATGCTTTTTATTGTGATTTGATAATAATAAAAATAAAAAAGACGAAAGAAATAAAAAAGAGAAGGAAGGGGATTTGGTTGGTTGCCTTCTCATTTTTCTTTCCTCTTTTTTATTTTTGTCCAAAGAAACAAATTTTTTTATTTTGTTTTTTAGAAATTGCAATGGGAGCATTTTTTGGTGGTTGTCCAAATTTTATCGTTGAATTCTTGTTTTATTTTCGGTAATTCTATATATTGATTTGATTTTTGGACGTTAAATGAGATTTTGAATTTGATTTTAGTCTGATTCAGAACTATTGAATTTTAATCTTTTATGGTAGAAAATTGAACTACTTGGATGAAAGTTGACCTACTTTGTTATAACCATATTTTGTTGTTTTAGGATTTAGCATTTCTATTAAAAATTCGTGTTTTTTTGTTGAGAATACATTTTTTTAGCTAAAAATTTGACTATCCTATTTTTGTTCAAAAATTGAACTACTTTGTTGATCCTTAATTTTTTTTTTTTGAAGAATAAACAATTTTCTTTTTTTGTGTGTAAAATTTAAATTTTTAACTACAAATTTAACTATTTCATGTTTGCCTGAAAACTGATAGTGTATAGTTCAAAATTAAAGTAATAAATTTCTCACTGAGAATTCATCTTTTTTGGCTGAAACTTCAACTACTTGGATAGAAGTTAAACTAATTTTCTAATTTGCTGAATTTGTTAGAAAAATCGAAAATACACATTTTTATTACACAAAAAATTACTTTAAATTCAAAAATTCAATTTTACGGCCAAGCTGTGCAAGATACGACAAATGATGATTGAACAAAGTTCGTGCATATACAAAAAAAAAAAAAAAAAAAAAAAAAAAAACAGTTATTGGCTGCTGAAGGCTGGTGACCTTCTCAGCATGAAACGTCAACCAATTGTGACTCTCT
>CAKNXH010000119.1:420050-478172 GCA_932178445.1 Andricus quercusramuli
AAATTTGACTATCCTATTTTTGTTCAAAAATTGAACTACTTTGTTGACCCTTAATTTTTTTCTTTGAAGAATAAACAATTTTCTTTTTGTGTGTGTAAAATTTAAATTTTTAACTAAAAATTTAACTATTTCATGTTTTTCTGAAAACTGATCGTGTATAGTTCAAAATTAAAGTAATAAAATTTAGAAGTTAAACTAATTTGCTAATTTGCTGAATTTTTTAGAAAAATCGAAAATTCACAATGTTATTGCACAAAAAATAATTTAAAATTCAAAAATTCAATTTTACGGCCAAGCTGTGCCGGGTACGACAAATAATGATTGAACAAAGTTTGTGCATATAAACAAAAAATAAATAAAAAAAAAACAGTTATTGGCTCCTCGCTGAGAGGTAGGCCGGGAATCGGGAAATCGGAACATGGGAACTCCTATCTAATACAACGCTGCTGAAGGCTGGTGACCTTCTCAGCATAAAACGTCAACGAATTGTGACTCTCTTGATCCCCCCCCCCCCCCGTCATCCCGTGTGACAGCCTTTTTTTAAAGGTTATTTCGAAATTTTTTGTAGCGAAATTAAGAAACACAGACCTTCAAAATCGTTACTATATATTCATTAAGTCTTTAGTAGTGGCTCTGAATTTTTATATGCAAAAATATGATCTTGATCGTGAGTTTCATTGAGCGATTGGCAACCATATAAAAAAAGGTAGGTAAACGGCGGCCATGATTCTTTCAGATTGGCTTATCCGAAATCAATATCCATCCATCAATAGATGGATGGCTATCGCCAGAACTAGGATTTTTTGAAAATCTTGAAAATTCCATTTTTTATATGCTTTTAAACATTAAGACCCAAAATTTCATGATTTTTTGCGACTATGTTTTTTTATGAAAAAAAAACAGTTCCATATTTTTTTTATATCATATTTCCGGCGATAACCGTACGTGTGCTGAATGTACCATTAAAATTTGAAAGCAATCGATTAAACCGTTTTTGAGAAATCATGGTCGCCAATTAAAAAAATTTAGTTTCGAGAAAAACGTATTCACCATGCGGTGAACACTTGCCTAGCAAGGGAGTTGTTCATCTCCGGAGAGTCGTGGAACCGGTACCTTTAGAGAAAAAGGTTCTTTAAGTACTTAAGGCTGTTGCTCTTGGTGGTTCGGAACCCACCTTAAACTGTAGGTCCCCCTCCCACCACGAAGTGAGTGTGTGGGGGGTGTGTAAAGGAATAGGGAAGAGATACAAGAAAAAATGTAAATACTTAGGCGACACATTAGAAGCTTCCATTCCAGAAGTAGAAACATAGAAAATGGGGTATTGAAAGGCGATTTTGAAACATGGGCAGGAGTAGATAGTGAATCACATTGTAGTCAAGGGGTGGGTTGAGTTATGAACGAAGAAGCAAGACAGCATCTCAAAGCTTAAGGATATATCGCCCAGATTGCCGTGGGTTACAATGAAGGTAGAAATCAAAAGATTGTTTAACATAGCTTGCTACGCCCCAGTTGATAGTGATCAGAGAGATGTCAAAGACGCCTTCTGGGACACTTTTAATGATACTATAAGTACTTGCGATCATGGTGAAAGAATCATTCTGCTAGGAGATATGAACGGATGGGTCGGTGTTCAACGTCAGGATACCAATCCAGAAAGGGTGATAGGTAAATTTGGGGTTCCAACAAGGAAAAATTAGAATGGGGAAAAATTAGTGAGCTTATGCTTAGAAAAGGGCCTATTTATTACAAATACATGTTTCAGTCTACAATTCACAACAAATTTTTTACATTCACGTCTTTGGGCTTATCTACGTGGAACACTTGCAGCTTTTGAAGGACTATTTACTTATTACTGTAGCATTCTTTTTTGTCATTCATGGTTTCGCTTGATCCGGTGTACGTCTAAAAGGATGAATTGTTGAACGTAATATTTTTACCACATAATCTGTTGTCAATCATACCGGTTCGGAATGAGAGCTTTTTCCGGGAAATGTTTCTATTTTTTTTTTTTTTTTTTTTTTTTTTTTTAATGGAATATGTTTTTGCACCTGAAACCGGCAACACCAACAGCCCAGCGTATACAAAAGTCAGAGTGTTGCGGGTTTTATGCGCAAAAACACTATTTTCAATTACACACAAAAAATCAAGAACATTTTCTAGAAAAGCTCTCTGTACAAGCCAGTACAATTGCCTTCAGATTATGTGGTAAGAATATTACGTTCATCAATTCATCCTTTCAGACGTATAGTGAATCAACTGAAACCGAGACTCGTTTGAAGCGCTTTAAGCGACTGAAACACGGCGCAGACACACTTTGACATTCTTAGTCGTATCTCGAGAACCTGTAAAGATTTTCTAAATTTTATTAGCTTATATCAACGATAAGACTTCAAAGACTGTGTCGAATAAACTTCAGATTTCTTCTCTCACTTTCCTAGGCCGTATGTTACAAGTTGAATTCAAAGACAAAATGCTAGAAATTCTTGATTTTTTTTCAAACTTTTCAAGTGATATATTATATTCATAATATCAAAAATATCTCTATTCAGAGTCAGTCTACACGGAATTTATCAAGCTTTTCAACGGTTCTTCAAAAAAGATCTCTTTGAAAAAGTTTAAAAAGTTTTCTAACAAAGTTTTGAACGAGCAGCAATTTTTAATGGCACTCACACTAGTCGTGGCAACTTCCGACAGCAGTGTATAAATAATAATAATAATGATTAAACATTAAAAAAGTACACAAAATGAATTTTTCATCGTAAAAAATAAATTTCTGCTTTTCTGGTTTTAAAAAATCAGAAAAGGGTATTTCTCTCTGCAAGTTGTGCAATTTTCCGAATAACAGCCCGCATGAGTTGTGTGGAGACGTGATATTTCCGGCGTATTCTATAGTGAACTTTGCGGAAATATCCCGTTGCAAGAGTTCAGTTTTGTGAAAACTTGTGCCATCGATTCCGGAAGTTGAGTGAAACTTTACCGGAAACTGCCACAGGGGTTCAAAGTCCAGACACCTACTATCATGTAAAACCTCGAAGTCTTTATTCATCAAACATTATTTTTCTGGCATAATTTAAAGCCCGGGGCGAAACGGGGTAACTTGAAGATGACAAATGTTAAGCATACGGTTTCTGACAAATTTTCTCATGAACAACGATATATGAGTATTATGTTTACAAATCCACGTTCACAAATCATGTGAAAATTTTCGTATAGCTTTTCAGAATTGAAGTACCGTTAAACGGGGCTAACTGGCACAAATTGGGGAAATAAAGGCACTCATAGAAATCCAGTGGATTTTCTTTTTGTATTTTCCATGCATATTGCCTGTGAATTTATTTGAATCCACAAAAAATAAACGCATTTTTTGTTTTTTAAAGAATGATATGCAGAGTTTTGCAAGCTCAATGAAGTTTATCGCGTATTTCTCATAAGAAAAAAAGAATCAAGTCCCAAAGAAACCCCTTAAGTGAAAAATTGGATTTTGAGAGTTTTTGGCGCTATTTATGATTTTGTTGCGGTTTCTTAAATACAAATGGTTTATAATACATGAAATAGTACTTCCTACTTATGATTAGATTTTTATATAATTTTTTTTAGCATTTTTTCTCGTAGAATAGAGTTGGAATGTTCCAACTACTCCTAATTATTCCATTCTTAGTTTTTATCTTAACTATCAGAAAGTCTTCTTGCTTAAATTAATATTTTTAAAAAATTGACAAAAGAGTAAAAAAATAGCTTTGAAAAACCGTCACCTATCTAGCGTCATAGGAAAAGATAGTTATAAACAATTTTAATTTGTTTCAAAATTAAGATTCGCTGAATGCATTGATTGCACCTCACGCAAAGTACAAAGTAGACAAACAGTGGGAAATTTCAGAAAAAACCGCAACTATCTATGCTTCCTATAAGAGAAGATAGTTATCAACAATAATAATTTGTATAAACAATTAGATTTCCCAAATTTCCATTCATAATTACTTCACAATAATTAAAGAGAGTATAAAAAGTTGAAAATTACACAGAAAAGTGCTTTTCCCAGCATTATTCTAATAGAATATTGTGACAAGTAGTGACAAATTGTTTAAACAATCACTTATGCTTTATTTAATTTATAATGGGTTTGCTCTCACTGTAAAGTTGATAATAAGTTGGAAAATTCGGGGAAAAACCGCGACTTTCTAACTCAATACTGAGAGAAAATTACTGAAAAATATAATTAATTGTTTAAACAATTTATATAAACATGTAGTTATCAGTATAAAGTAGCATTTTATGTCTTCTAAACAATTAAAAAAAACGCGAAAATGTCATAATCAACGCTAAGACCTCGTGAAACCCAATTTTTCATTTATGGGGTTTCTTTGGGACCCTAAAAAACCTACTTATGGGGGTGATATTTAAAAAATAAGTTTTTGTTCGTATTATACGGCTCATTTTCAAGAGAAAAGTTGAATTTTAACTCGATTCATCTAATATTAACGATTCTGAATAAAATTTACAAAAACGTATTTTTTTCCTGTGAGAAATACGTGGAAAACTTCATGGTGCTTGCGGTTTGTGGAGAAACATAATTTTTAATAAAAAATAAAAATTTCGATTAGCTATTAATGTTGTAGATTCATTTGTTTTTAAGGTAATATAAATATGATTTTCCTAATACTCTTGCAAAAAAATTAAATTTATTGTTTAAACCAAAAAGTTCGTTTTCAACCAAATAGTTACATTTTTAAACAAAAAATATGAATTTTCAACAAAAAAGTTGATTTTCTACTTAAATGATGAATTGCCGACTAAAGAAATATTTTCTTTAGCAAAGTGGTTCAACTTTCAACCAAGCAGTTGAATTTTCAACTGAAAAGATGAAGTCCCAACAAGAAATACAATATTTGATATCTCAATCCAAAAAGTTTCCAATGTTAAATCAAAAACAGTTCAATTAATAAAAAACCGATTTTCAACGGATTTAAAAGTGAGCTTCCAACATAGTAGTTCATCTTTCAACCTAGACATTGAAGAAAAGATGAATTCTAAACGAAAAAAATAATAGTTGATGTTAAAACTAAAATATTCTAATTTTAAATGGCAAAGTATTGAATTTATCCGAAGAGACAAATTTTCAACAAAAAAGTTGAATCCTCACCGAAAACTCTTTTATTCTAAACCAAACAGTTGACATTAAAAAAAAAAGACTAAATTCCTACCAAGGAATTGAATTTTCAAAATAAAAAGAAGAACTTCAACATATTTGTTGCATTTTAAACCAAAAAAGATCATTTTTTTCAGTTGAAAACAATCAAGTTTCAACAAAAAATAGTTGGATTTTGGTATTTTCTTCTATTTATTTAGTTTGCATTAAAGCGAAAAATAAACAAAAGGGGAAGCTTCTTGAAAACAGGGAAAAGGGGAAATTCTGTAAAAAAAGGGGTAAAAGAAGGGAATAAGGAAAAGAGTATGAAATCTGTATTTAGAGGTTTTACTTGTAAAATAGATTCTGAATGGTCCCAGTATCTGAACATCTCATTTATAAGAACATTGAAGAGCTTGCAAAGAAAGAAAAGCTATTTCTATACATTTCAACGAAACACAAAAACATTAATCGGCTTACCTGAGCAAGTCGTACTATTGATAATGCAGCAGCAGAAACAAGAGCACTTGAACTAGAGAGTCCAGAATTAGCAGGAATATTTCCCCAGACAGCTGCTAACATCCCAGATGGAATTTTTTCTTTTGGTATGGCCTCCAAAATACCCTTGACCCCACAAAGGAAATATTTGTGCCAATCAGGACCTCCATTCGAATCTTCTATCTTTCGATTACTAGAAAAGGGAAGACAAATTTAGTTTCGTCGCAAGGCCTAAAATGTTGTGTAATATGACACCCTTTGGGTATGTGCATAAATTACGTAGTCTTCTTCCCTTTTGTTGTTGGGGGGGGGGGGGAATTCCTGCCTTATGGGGGGGGGGGTCTAAATCATTCCATGCGTAAGATATTTTCAAGTTAAAGCATCACTGAACAACAAAAGTTAAGCAGACTTTGGGCCGTCCATCAAGTACAGATGGAATTTTTTATTTTGTTATGGCCTCAAAAAAACACTTGACCCCACGAAGGAAATATTTGCGCCAATGAGGACCTCTATTTAAAACCTCTATCTTCCGATTACTAAATAAGAAAGAGCAAATTTAGTTTCATCGCACGGTCGCACGGTCTAAAGTGTCCTGTGCCTAAATTAAGTAGAGTATTTTTTAGGGGGGTGGGGGGTTCGAAGATTTTTCAATTATTTTTCACATGGATGGAGTGGGGGTACGTGGTCAAAACCATTCCTTACGTAAGATATTTTCAAGTCAGAAAATAACTGAGCAACAAAACTTAAGCAGTTTTTGGGGCCATCCATAAACTACAGATGGATTTTTTCCTTTTGGTATGGCCTCCAAATTAGCCATAACCCCACAAAGGCAATATTTGTGCCTATTAGGAGCTCCACTCAAATCGTCTAGCTTTTGATTAGTTGAAAAACGAAAGACAAATTTCGTTTTATCGCCAGGTCTAAAATGTTGTGTAATATGACACCCTTAAGGTTTGAGGAGGTTCAGGATTTTTCAATTCTGTCTTACATCGGGAGGAAGGTACATGGTCTAATCCATTTCTTTCGTATGATATTTTTAAGTCTGAGAATCACTAAATAACAAAAGTTAAGCAGACTTTAGTGGCCGTCCACAAGATATGCTTTCAATTTTTGTGATATTTCACAAAAATAGGGGAATGATAGAGGAGATACCTCTTCGAAATAAAAATGTAGATACCAATTTGAATTTAATATGAATCGCTTCAAATTCCTAAGATTTCAAGTCAAAATACATTGCATTTTCCACAAAATATTTGAGTTCTCAACCAAAAAAGATTTTCTACAAAATATAATAACTTTAGAACTAGAAAGGTAAATTCTCCAGAAAAAATGTATTTCTAACCACACAGTTCAAAATCATACATTAGATGAATTTTTGACAACATAGTTCAAGTTTTCACCATATAGCTGAATTTTCAAGTTGAAAGGACGAATTTTCAACATAACAGATGCATTTTCAAACGAGAGAAATTACTTTTTTAACATAAAACTGTTGAATTTTCGATGAAAAAAGAATAGTATCACATCGCTGAATTTTCCATCTACAAAGATGTATTTTCAACCAAATGGTGGAAATTCAATACTAAAGAAATTTTTATCCAACGAAAAGCTGTTAACTTTGAAGCCAAAAGAACGAAGTACTTAAAAGACAGTTGAATTTCAAAACCAAATAGTTGAATTTTCATCTAGAAATGATATTTTTTTAAACAAAAATAGAATCGTCAAATTTTCATTAAAAAGAGTTAATTTTCAACAAAACAAAAACAGTTTTCATGATATTGAATTTCACCAAAAATACGAATTTTCAACTAAGTAGTTGAACCCTCAACCAAAAAATAAATGTTAAGAAAACCAGATTAATTTTCTTAACAAAAATACGAATTTTCATCAAATAAAACAACTTTTAATTAAATGGATGAATTTCAATGTCAAAAATGCGAATTATCTACAAAACCGTTAAATTTGTAATAAAAATTATGAAAACTCAATAAAAAAAAAAATTAATTGTTCAAAAAGTAGTTCATTTTTGAACCAAGATTTTTCAACTCTAGGTTGAAAATTCCGCTCTTTGGTTGAAAGTAGAAATAGTTTTATAAAATCTGATTTTTTCGTTTGAAAATTCATAATTTCAGTTGAAAATTCAACTTTTCGGTAAAAACTTGAAACCAGTTCGTTGAAAATTTGTTATTTTTTTTTTTAATTAAAAATTAATTATCTAACGAAAAATTTAAATATTTTATTGAAAATTTGTTTGAAAATGTATGTACTTTTGTTGGAAATTCGCCTTTTCTGGTATAAAATTTTTATTGTAGACCTAACTAATTTGTTAGAAATTTATTTATTTTGTTGAAAATTGTTCTTTTTTGATGGAAAATTAATATTTTTGATTAGAAGTTAAAATATTTAGTTACAAATTAATTTTTTCTGTTGAGAATTAGTCTTTGATCTCAAAGTTTAAAAACCTAATTCTTCGTTTATTGTTGAACAACTTAAAAAATTTGTTTGTTGTTGAAGATTCACTATTTCAGTTGAAAATTCATACTTTAAATTCCAAAATTCCACTATTTGGTTATAAATCAAACTCTTTTTATGAAAATTCACTATTTCCTGGAAAGATACATTTTTTGTTGAAAATTATATTTTCGGTTTGAAAATTCAACATTTTGTAGAAAACACATCTTTTTATCTTGAAAACTCAACATTTTGAATGAAATTTTTTTCAATAACTGGAAAATCTTTCTTGGCTGATAAGTTGACTCTTTTTGAAAATTCGTCTTTTGATTCAAAGATTCATATCTTATAGTAGAAATATCATCTTTCTATAACAATGTAACTTTTTGGTTGAATATTAATCTGTTTTCTATTTAGGATTCAATTATTTGATTGAAAATCCTCTCTATTTGGTTCAATTCAACTGTTCTTGATTTATTTAATTTTTTTAGTTAAAAATTCAATTACTTGTTTGAAAGTTGAACTACTTTGTAAATTTATAAAAAACTAAGATTTTATCAAACCCACCTTCTCGAAAATCGTCTTACGTTATTGTTGGAAAAAATTAAATCAAATCCTTTTATAAGTTGAATGAACATGTAAATTAATGCTTATCGAGTTTTTGTGGGTTGAACTAATAATAGAACTTTCTTTTTGATATAAAATGTTCTTGCGTGAGGGTGACCAGACGTCCCGGTTTTCGACCTCAAGTTGGGACGTCCCGGTTGTCACCTGAAATGTCCCTGTTTTTCGTAAAAATCCCGGTTTGTCCCGGTTTTTCGTAAAAATCATATAAATCTATTGAGCGCAAAAAAGATGATTGTTAATTGTTGTTAATTCTGAATTTTGGAATAAAATTATAACTATTATACAATTAATATTTGTCACCCTACTTGCGTGTGATATTCAAACACGTCATTCTATATATAGTCTATAGTAATCAAAAGGAAATAATCCTGCTGAATCATTTCCTATCAGGCGTGCGGTCAATGATTACACAATCGGTGGCTGACGAAATACGCTCTTTTTTAAAGTTAGTGAAACAGCGTTGTATTTTCCCGGTTTCTCTGGATTTCAGATTGAAACATAAATTTTTATTAATTTTTTTATTTGGGTAACTATTCTGGTTTGATTGTGTTATATAACATGAAATCATAAAGAGGTTAATAATAATGCGAAAAGTAGTCGATTAATTTTAATTATAATTGTTTGTCGCTTCTCTGCAGGTAATTATTGATTTTGTGACTTGATTATATTTGAACCACAATGTTGATGTGGTTGAAGTTGGAAATGAGAAATTTCAAACTATTTTGCTCGCTCCATTAATTAAGGAATGTTTTTATTAATCCGTTTCAATTTGCAAACAATGAAATCCTGTTTTGCAAATTTACTTTTACAATGAAAATAATTTTTATTGAATCAAAGAGATGTGAAAATTGTAACTTCTAGTACTGCTTTGTAATTACTCGCAAAATTTTGTAAGCGTCCAAATAATACCCAAAAATTGACGAATCTGAAGTTTCCTATAGTTACGTATTCTCAACTTTTGTTTTTAATTATTAAAAAAACTAAGCGTCTAATCAAAAAACAGAAAACACCTTTAAAATCGTCCCGAAAATATCTAGGTGTGCGTTTTTGGAACCCTTTTTTGAACTACGCGTCGAATCGAGAAACCGAAAAAAAAAACATCTTTAGACTCTTCGCCAAAATATGTAGGTGTTAATTTTTTGTTTGAATAAAAAAAATGTAAACGCCCATGTTGGATGACGTAGAAATATTTTTTGAAAATGGTTGAAAAATAAAACGATTTAGATATTTCTCACATGAATCCAGATAAGTTTTCGGTTTTTCCATTGGAACACTATTTTGTTTATAGCAATTACAGAACACTAAAAAATAAAGTATTGTTTAAAAAATGGTTTCAGAAAAAAAGGCGCATCTAGATTTTTCGAAGAGAATCTAAAGGTGTTTTCGGTTTTCAGATCGGACACTTAGCTTGTTTATAATTAATTATAAAAGTTTGAAAACCATGGATATAGGAACCCTCTGGGTCGTAGAAATTTCGGTTTTCATTAGATCTTTTTTCATAGTTTTTGGAAAACTCTTCTAAAATTGTAGAGAATTACATAAAAATTGTATAAAAACTGCAATTTTTAGCTACACATTTTTACAAAAAAAACTTTATTTTATGGTACTTTATTGTAAGTTTTTCCTCAGCGGAGCTAAGAGAGCATTTTTTTGAAAATCTAAAGATGTATCAATGCTTTAATAGTAATAACACAGCGACAAAAAAAAAATCTATTTTTGGGTCTGAAGGTCAGACCATGTTTACTATATGTTTTTGGGGTCGCTGAGTCCGAATCTGAGGTTAAAAAAACCCAGGACGTCAGGTTTCTGACATAAACTCAAAAAACCTCGTAAAAAATCTTGTTTTGGATCTGAAGGTCAGACCATGTTTAATCTATGTTTTTGAGGTCGCTGAATACGAATCCGAAGTCCAAAAAACCTCTGCACATCAGGGTTCTAACATAACCTCAAAAAACGTCACGAAAAATCTTTTTTTTTTGGTCTGGAGGACTAAGACTTTGGTCTAAGTCCCTGGATTACAGCTTTGTTTTCGTTATGGCCGGCTAACGCAAGCGTTTTACAATGCAGAGTCACATCCTCAGAATTCAGATTCAGCGACCCCAAAAACATATAGTAAGCATGGTTTGATCTCCAGATCCGAAAACAGATTGTTTATGAGGTTTTTTGAGGTTATATCAGAACCCTGACATGCTGGGATTTTTTGAACCTCAGATTTGGATTCAGCGACCCCAAAAACATACAGTAAACATGGTCTGACCTCCGGACCTGAAAATATTTTTTTTTTGTGTGGCTACGTAATGAATGCCATTAGACCAAGAAGAATTACAAGAGGAACAATTTTTTTTTTTTCATGAAAATATATTTCCATCAGGGATGCATTTTGATCAAGACACAGTATTTTAGCGTGTAATTTAAATAAACTATGTTAAATAGTTATAAGAGGATCCATTAACTTAGCTTCGCAGAACAAAATTTTAAAGGCCACTTAAAAGTTTCCACTTTGATGACTCTCGTCATACACGAGCTTACAGGCTTTAATACCTGAGAATAAACTCAGTTTGCTTTTAGCGTTTAGAAATATAGTGGATTCTGTCAACTTTATTTGAATTAATTAATTCGCTCATTACAAAATTGCATTATGCTGGATAGGAATAAATTATAAATATTAATTTTTTTAAACTTTCGTTTATAAAATAACATTTTGAAATATGACACTAAAATGATTCTGAAAACATGTTTTAACAATTTGGGCTTTAAATAGGGTGATTTTTTTACAAAAATAGGGCAATAAATTGAATAAAATTAATTTATAGGTACCATATTTAATTTAATATAAAACGCTCAAGTTGACTTTTAAAACCGGAAAGATGAATTTTCAACTAAGAAAGATAATGTTTCAACCAAATAGTTGAGTTGTTAACAAATAAACAAATTAATTTTTCAAATTGAAACACCACAAAGTTCTACACAAAAAGCAATAGGTGAATTTTGAACCAAATATTTAAATTTTCAAGATACAAGGTGAATTTTCAATGCAATGTTGGAATTTTGATACAAAAGTGATTAAACTTCAAGAACAACCGGTTGCATTTTTAAACAAATAAATAAATCTTTAAGCAAAAAAATCGAACTTCTTAGAAGACTGTGAATTATTTAGCAAACGAAAAATAGGCAAAATAATTTAACTTTCAAACTGAAAAACAAGAATTTTCAACTAAATAATTGAATTTTCAAACTAAAAAAATGAGTAATTTTTTCACGTCAAAAAGACGATTTTTTCATAAAAAAGTTGAATTTTCACATCGATGATATCATTTCTAACAACAAAATAGTTTAATGCTTAACCTGAAGAAATGATTTTTTGATTTACATTATGAATTTTTAACCAAAAAAATTACCTTTTAACCAAATATTGGAATACTCAACCAAAAAGAAAAAAATTGTCAGCGAAGTAATTTAACTCTCAGCCTATGCTTTCAATCCGAAAATGTACAGTTTCAACCGAAAAAGTTTATTTTTAGCAGAATTGTTGAATTTTAAACCCCAAAAAATATGCCAAAATACGATTTTTCTACAAAACAGTTGAATTTTCAAACCGAAGGTATGATTTTTCAACAACAAAATGGTTCAATTTTCAGCCAACAGAAATTAATTTTTAACCGTTATTTTGAATCTTCAACCAAAAAAAATTAACTTTTATCCAAATGGCGGACTTTTTAAACAAAAAGATAACATTTTTACCCAAAAAGACAAATTTTCAACAAAATTCATGAATTTTAAACTGAAAAAGATAAATTTTCAACTTCAACTTTAAATTTTTGAAAATTCCCTGATTCTTACAAGTTCACCCTGACATCCCCTGACTTACCCTGATTTTCTGGAATGCCCTAACCTGTAGCGACCATCAAAAATTTGCAGCACAAAAAACACGCGAAGAGTGAGAGCAAACCTAAGAGCTACAATGTTGACATAATGAATGTATGAATTGGAAAATCATTATTATTATTGATAAAACTCTTAGAAAAAAAATCACCTTAAGCCTTTGAAATCACTGCATTGATAGTCTTCGTATTTTGGATCGAGGTTTGTGATTCGAAATTCATTTTTCTCTGATTCAGCCACAGCAACAAGTATGTGTTGCTCAATCGCCATTGGACAAACTGCATAACCACAATAATCGATGTGTTCACCAATTAAGTTGACTCTGTAACATAAGTAGTTGAAATTGATTTTTTTTTTTAATTAATCATACTCGTAATTGGGTTTCTAACTCATAACTCACCCTAACTTCCGACTCAATCTAATTCCCAACTCACCCTAACTCCTATCTCCTAACTCCTAACTCACAACTCACCTTGACACTTAGAATGTAACTCAAATCTCACAACTCATCCTAATTCCTAGCACATAACTCTTAAGTCAATACTCACCCTAACTCCCAACTCATATCTTTTATCTTCTAACTTCCTAATCACGACTCACCCTAACTCCTCATCCAGAACTCACGGCTTATAAATCCTAATTTTTTAATCCTAACTCAAAACTATCTACTCACAACTCACCCTCACACAAAACTCACAACTCACCCTCATATATAACTCCCAACTTATCGTCACTCCTAGTACCTAACTGACAACTCATCCTAACTCCTAGCACCTAACTCAATCTGACAACTTACAACTCACTTCAAATCCCAACTTATTTCTCTAATTCACAAATTCTTACTTACAACTCACCCTTACAAAAAATTAACCTTATTCCTAGAATTTAACTCAAAACTCATCCTATCTCCTAGCACCTAACTCTCAACTGACAACTCCAAACTCACCCTAACTCCTGACTTATATTTCCTGATTCCTAATTCACAATTCACTACTCACCATAACTCCTAACTCATAACTCAAAATTTACAACCACAACTCACCCAATTCTCGATTACTGACTCTCAATGACAACTCACAATTCACGTCTAAAAATTCAAAACCTCCAACTCACTACAACTCATAACTCACAACTCCCAACTCACCGTAAATTCTAACTCGCGACTCTCAACTGCCAACTCCAAATTCGTAAGACCCAACTAACAAGTGGCAACTGGCCCTAACTCCTAACTCATAACTCACAACTCACAAATCACCGTAAATTCCAAGTCGCGACTCTCAACTGCCAACTCCCGATTCCTAAGACTCAACTCACAAGTGGTAACTGACCCTAACTCCCAACGCAAAACTCATGATTCCTAACTCACCCTAACTTCTAAAACATAATTTGAAACTCAGAACTCACAACGTAGAACACCCAACTTTCAACTGATAATTCCTAACTCCTAACTGATCCTTACTTCTAACTCTCAACTCACTCCAACATCTCACTCTAAACTCACCCCAACTCCTAACACATAACTCACCCTAACTCCTAGAACCTAACTCACAACTTTCAATTCACCCTAACTCCTGACTCACAACTCACCCCAAGACCTAGAACCCAACTCAAATCTCACAACTCATCCTAACTCCTAGCACCTAACCCTCAACTCAATACTCACCCTAACTTCCAACTACCAACTCATATCATCCAACTCCTAACTCCCGTATCACGACTCACCCTAACTCCTCAGTTGGAACCCACAGCCACAACTCCGAATTTCTAACTCCTAACTCACAAATCTTCACTCACAACTCACCCTAACACAAAACTCACAAATTATCGTAACTCCCAGAACCTAACTCATAACTCATCCTCATTCGCAGCACCTAACTCAATCTGAAAACTTACAACTCATTTCAAATCCCAACTCATTTCTCCTTACTTTAAAATCCTTACTCAAAACTCACCCTGACACAAGACTCACCCTTATTCCTAGACCCTAACTCATAAGTCACCCTCACTCCTAAGACCTAACTCTCAACTGACAACTCGCCCTAACCCCAACTCCCAACTTATATGTCTTGACTACTAATTCACAACTTATATGTCTTGACTACTAATTCACAACTTACAACTCACCACTCACAATTCACAACTCACAAATCACCTAATTCCCAATTCTTCACTCACAATCACAACTCACAATTCCCAACTCACCCTAACTCACAATTCACCCTCACCCCTAGCACCTAACTCTCAACTGACAACTCGTCCTAACTCCCAACTCCCAACTTATGTCTCCTGATTCGGAATTTACAACTTACAACTCACCATAGCTCCTAAATGACCACTAACAATTTACAACCCACAACTCACCTAATTCCTAATTTCTGACTCACAATCACAACTCACAATTCAGAACTACCAACTCATCCTAAATCATAACTCACAACTCCCAACTCACCGTACATTCTAACTCGCGACTCTCAACTGCCAATTGCCCATTCCTAAGACCCAACTTACAAGTGGCAACTGACCCTAACTCCTAACTTACAACGCACTATTCCCAATTCATCCTAACTTCTAACTCGCAATTAAAAACTCAGAACTCACAACGTAAAACCCCAACATTCAACTTCTGACGCCCAACTTATAATTCCCAACTCCTAACTCACCCTTCTCTCAACTCACTCTAACATCTGATTTAAAACTCACCCTAACTCCTCACTCACAACTCACCCTACATCCTAGAACCTAACTCACAAATCACAACATTCAGTTAACCGTAACTCATAAGTCGCCCCAATTCCAAAATTTGCCCCCCCCCCCCTCCTGTTGGGGACGGGGGGGCGATTGTTAAAGTGTTGGGAGGAAAAGTAGGGATGAAGAGGGGAAATAGGGGAACGTAGAATGAGTAGAGATCGGAAAGTATGGGAAAGTATGGAAGGGGGTGGTTTGAACGACTGATTAACGTCCTAATAGGTTACGAAACCCTTTTTTGTAATATAAAAAAAAAATTATTTTAGAACTTAATTCATATAATTACCGTCCAGGTACTCTGACGAAAAACGAAGGCGAAACATTAAATCGTGATCGGAAGTGGTTTGCCAAAGTTTTCATTTTGCATTGCAAGGTCTTGTCCGCTTCCAGGACTGGAACCTGATTCTTTTGGCTATTTTCATTTTTACCATTTGAATCCTTCGACATCTCTGCACAAAGAAAATTGAAGTACAAAAATAAGATTACTATTTTTTTAAGTACAATTTTAGAATGGCTAGCATCATCAATCATGCGATTGTGGCTTTTTGATTTAAGGGGAAAGTTAGGTTCAATACAAAATGAAAATGTTTGATAACTATTTATTTGTTAAAAGTTTTGCCTAATTCAGATTTTAGGCATTTTGCATTCCATGAAAATAAGGCTGAACATCATTTTCCTAAGAATTTTGAGAAAATTCAAAAAGATTTTCGAAGATTTCAGGAAAGTCGAATAACAATCTAATAAATTTTTAAGAAAATTTGTTAATTTCACAGGAGTTCGTCAAATTTTAGCAGGAAGTCAAATCAGTTTGACAGATAGTTAGGATTTTTAGAAGTTTGCAATTAATTGAAAAATATTTCATATATGTTCAGGAATCTTTTTCAATTTCAAAATAGTTTCAATATCTTTGAAACTTCTTAAATTAATTTTTGAAAGGAAAATTTTTTATTCTCTCGAAATCTTTCAAAATTCTTCAAGAAATTCTATTTTTTTTTTAATTTTCGAAAATCTACATTTAATTCAAATATTCTCAAATATTCACAGATTTATAATTATTTTTCAAAATCTTTTCAAAGTTCTAAACTTTCTTGATATCCTTTAAAATAATTACAATTTGCCCTAAAATTGTCAAAAAATTCCTGAACAAAGTTTTTTCTGTCCTTTTCAGAAAACTTTTCAAATCTTTAGGAATTTTTTTCAATATTGTCTTGAAATTAATTTTTTAAGCACTCTCTTGAAAATAATTTTTCAAAATAAAAAATCTTGAAGAATTTTCACAGGAATCTTAAGAAAATTTTTTTTTTCTTGCGATATTATTTCAAAATATAAAGAAAATTACATTTGTTTAACATTTTTTAGAATCTGTCCAAATAAAAATTTTTTGTTTGAAATTATTCAAAACTTCTAAAGGGTGATTGCCAAAATATTGAACACTTTAAGTGCCAGTCATTTTCCTTGTTTCCTTTAAATTATAAATTTTTTCGAAAATTATCTAAAAATAAGAATCAAAAGTAAATTTCAATATTTCAGAGTGAAGGATTCCAAAAATCTCTTCAAAGTTAGCCCCATGTGACCTTTAGCAGCTTGCAAAATTCTTATCAATCACAAAAATATATATTTTAAATAGTTAAGAATGCTTTTCTTTTGGGAAAACCCATTTATCTATAAAGGTAAACTTTTTGGCAACCAAACATAAATAACTTTCAAACCTACTTGAAATTTTTCTAAAAATTTTTAATCTTGCAAAATTGAAAATTTTTTGCTTTAAAACCTTTGACATTCTTTTTCCAAATCTTCAAACATATCAATTTTATTTTCAATTTTTGAAGATCTCTTCAGAATTGAAATTTTTTGGAAACGTTTCCGAAACTTGTAGAATATATTTTGAATTATTAAAAAAAATTCTTAAGCTTGATTAAATCCTGCAAAATAAAAAAATGAATATGGCTAAAGGTGAACTGATGTATGCGAGAACTCGGACTACAACTTTTTAGAAAAAGGAAATTTATTGGATGATTCGATATTTTTTATTTTAGATCGAAAGATTTTAAAGCTTGAAAAGTTTAAAGCCCCACATTCTCCAGAGCTTACAGCTATTTTCAAACATGTTCTTTTATCTATTTTTAAGGAAGCATCCCAACTCCTTCAACTATTGGTTTTAAGATAAAATTAAGATATAAAAGCTTCCGATGAAAACATGAGAGTGGTAGAATGTTAAACAAAAAATTCAACGAGGTACTTTAACTATCAGCTTAGTAGCTTAATTTTTAATCAAGAAGAAGAATTTTGTACTAAAAAATACGAATTTACAACAAAAAACATATATTTTCAACCAAATA
This sequence comes from Andricus quercusramuli, assembly GCA_932178445.1. NCBI lineage: Eukaryota > Metazoa > Arthropoda > Insecta > Hymenoptera > Cynipidae > Andricus > Andricus quercusramuli. The sequence continues at coordinate 437,718 of CAKNXH010000119.1, forward strand.
ATAATATTTTCAACTAAATACAATAAATTGTCATTAAGAAATTGAATAGTTAAATTTTCATCTAGAAAAATCAATTAAAAAATAAATAAATAAATAAATTGTCATTACGGGATGAAATAGTTAAATTTTCAGTTAAAAAATCAATTGAAAACAAACAAACGAAAATTCAAAAAAATAGTTAAATTTTCAACCAAAGAAATGAATGTTTAACAAAGCAGTGTAACTTTCAACAAAAAAGTTGAATATTCAACGAGAAAAGAATTTTCAATTGAAAATGTAAAAGTTGAATTTTAAACTAAAAAGATTAATTTCCAGTCAAAAATGGATTTATTAAATTGTGCGTAGAATTTTGAATAAAAAAAGGCGGATTCTGAAACAAAAAAATAAAAGTAGACTCTTCATTTGAAAAAACGAACTGTTAAAGAAAAATAGTTGGATTTTCTTATTGGTTTCTATTAATTCTTGAAAACAGGAGGATAACGATAATTCTTCAATAAAAGGTAAAACAGGGTACTGAGGGAAAAAGTGTTAAATCTGTATTTGGATTTTTTACTTGTAAAATAAAATTACTACTTTTAATTTTTTCAAGCTTTCTTCAAAAATTGTCATTCACATTTTCTTGCGACAGTAATCGATAATTTTTGAAAAAGTGAAATTAGTAATGGAAGATAGAAAACTTAAAAAAAAAAAAAAAAAAAAAAAAAAAAAAAAAAAAACTAAAAACTAAAGTTTCGATTTGCAATTGACATTGACAGTATTAGTTTATTATTGGATGCACGAGAAAGGCGCAGCTCGAGAGAAATATCGGTCGAGTTAAATTCGGCTACAGACAATCCGTAAATTAATTAACGATTGGATTTAAAAATAAAAATCTCTCTTGTTCGAAAATATCCCGGGGCTGAATATTGATTTGTATACCCTATCAAAAAAATCTACGATGTAAAACATTTGATGTAAAATCAAAGTCGATCCACTAATTTGGGAAAAAATATTCATGATAAAATATATAAAGATACTTTTCATGTTTTTTGTGTGATTAAAAAAAAAATAAGACAGGCACACTTAATTAATTTAATTTTAATTCAATTACTGTTTTATTGAATATAAAAAACTAAATTAATTTTTTTTTGATAATTTTCGTTAAAAATTAATTGAATTAATTTATTCTTCAATATAATGAAATGGAAATATTATTCAATCAAAATTTTGACTGAATTTTTCAATTTCAATTCAAAATGAATAAAGGGTAAGAGGTAGTGATGAAATGAGGAGACGGGAAGTGCGGCGGAAGTGAGGGAAAATAAGTGGATGGGAATTAAAGGATGTTAGGGTGAATGAAATGAGAGAAGGTAGGAGAAATGAGTGGAGATGAGAGGAGGGGAAGTAGGAAAAGTGAGGGAAAATGAGAGAAAATAAGGGGTGTTTAAGGAAACAGAAGGGAACGGAATGAGGAAAAATGAAGGGAAATGAGGGGGTGGGAGAAGTGAAAGGAAATGAGGGGAGGGAAAGCGATGAGGAATGAGGAAAAATGAAGGGATCTAGAGGAAGTGAGGAGTAAGTAGGGGAGGATGCTAGGGGAAGTGAGTGGAAATAAGGGAGGGGAAGTAAGGGAAGCGAGTATGAGAGAGGAGGTTTGCACGACTCAATGAACGTCTTAATAAGCTACAAAACCCTTTTTTGTAGGCTCGCGGAACCTACTCTAACAATTTTTTTAATAGTTAGTTAATCAGCTGCCAAGTTCAATTTAAGTCGGTTGAGAATTGCGTTTGAAATTCTTAACTGATTTTTAAGTTTTTTTTTTTTTTGCTCAACATTAAGTGCATAATAACTTCTATACATTATTATTTTTTTAATTCTTCTTGTATTATTTATTGTATAAATGAATCAACAGGAAAAATTAGACTATTTGAGAATATTATTTTGTATTGCTATGGATAAAGTTTCTGTGCATCAGAATCAATTTATAAACAAATTATGTTGACAAATACATGGATAAGTTGCTTAATGGCAGAACAAAATTTTCTGTTGAGTAAGAGTGCTCAGGTACTCTACAGAAATAATACTCGTAACAATTTTTTACCAAATATTAACAATTAAGATTGTTATAAACATTTTGATAAACAATGGTAATTTTTGGCAATTTTCGTAGGTATACATTGTTTTTATCATCAAAATGATTGCAAATGTGTTTCAAATTGATGAATATTCGCACACATTTGTAAATATTAAACAATCATTGTTTTATTGATAAAAAATATAAACAAATTCTGAAATTAGTTACTGTCAAATCGAAAAGATTTTCTTCTACTCCTAGACAATATTACTGACTTATTTATTTATTTTTATTATCAAATTATTATTTATTACTATTTATTATTAATTATTATTCATTATCCAGACAAACTAATAGTAATATTATGTTAAAAAATGCAGCGCTGATTCTAGATTCTTATTCTTATTGAAAGTGATCATATGCTTATTTATTGTTGAATTTCTTGAACAGGTAAACATTCTTTTATTCATAAAACCAATTAAAAATAGTTTTTGAAGTGATTGAGAATCACAGAACATTATAATCATTAAATCCTACTCACGGTAATAACATATAGTATGAACGAATTCCAAGACTAGTCCCATTCAATATTTGTTCATAAATAACATTTAATTAACAATAGTATTTTTTCACTTTAAATTAATTTATTCTCAAATCTACCCCACAATGAATCCTAAATTTATATTATAGAAAAAATATATTTCTATGAAAAACAGTTACAAGAGAATATTTATTTAATATTTTGTTAGCAACAATAATAATACGGGAACAAATACACATTTTATCCTAATGGAAAATTATTATTCAGTGATATATTTTCAATTGGTTTTATGATGAAAACAATGTTGAAATATGCAAACAATTTTTTCTGTTACTCAGCGATAACAAATTATATTCTGCAAATGTCTCATTTTTATTTATACAATAAATAACATAGGAATGCATTTTTTTTTAATAATTCATAGACAAGGCTTATTTTTCTACTTTTATGGACGTTATTGTATATTTAATGATTAGGATTTCTGAAAAAAATCTAAATCAGTTTAGTTTAGTAGTAAATTTCTAATTTGGACCACTGCTAAATTTTTTATTTAGTTTTTCAATTTTTTGGTAAATAAGCAAATCTGACGACAAACATGCCCATTTTTTCTATTTGACGCTCTTGGTGCTTATAATTAATTGGGAAATTGTTGCATCACCTACGTTTCATAGAGTATATTAGGATATAATAAACAAACCAATTTTTTATCAACAAATTATTTGTTGAAAGTATGATTTCTATCATTTTTAATAATTTTTTTTTCATTTATATTGAAAAAAATCTGGATGGAAACAACATTACAAGGAAGAAAATTTTGCCTAAGATAATTATTGTTAATGTTATAAAAAAATTAAATTTGCCAATTTTCGGGCATTTCTCTACAATAACCTTTTTTTCTCAATCCCAGTGCTTTTAATTGGAAAATATACATGCAAACATTATTAGCATTCATAATCAGTTGATGAATTGTCTGATTGCTTTGAAATAATTTTATAAACAAATGCAGTCTTATTATAATAATTCGATTAGTGAGAGACTGAATCTAAAAGGAATAAAATGGAGGAAACGATTTTTTCGTCGATAAATGCCTAAATTATACATTTGTTTGAAGGAGTCATACGATTTATCAGCAAATTGTGAATTGTTGCAGCGAAAAATGTTTGAATGATACATTTATTTGAAAAAGTCATATAATTTAACAACTAATTATAAATACTGGTATAATTTTTCCGTCGACAAATGCTCGAACAGTGCATTTGTTTATTAAATTTGTGAACAAATCATACAATTTATCAAGTTATTACGAATTTTATCAGAATGAGGAGAGAAGATGTTGTTTTTTAGAGGAAATTAGGCGGTACGTATTTTTCCGATTTGCAAAAAAAAAATGTTTTTTCGAAAATGTTATGCGTATTTGAATTTTTTCCTTCGTTTTTCAAAAAACTCTACAATCGTTGATCTAATTGAGATATTTTTCATATGCTTTTGGATTTTAATAGCGTTCCTCGTATTTTTTCATATCAGCCCAAAAGTTCAAGAAGGTTTAAAATTGACAAAATCGCAGCGATTTTCCTGAGCAAATTGAAAATCGATTTTCTCGAAAAACCACCTTTAAATTTTTTGCCAATTTTTTGTTTTAACTTGTACTTTGATAAATAGTTAAGATATCTTATGAGTTTGATGCTTGCTAAATAACTTTTGTAGCCAGGAGAATTTTTTTTTCCTGCAATCGAATTTTCCACTTTTTCTTGAAAACAATGACAGATAATAAAGTATGTTAGAATAAAAGTGTGCACATGTAAACAATTTCATTAAAAATGTCTCTTGTTCTTTTGCAATATTCTTTATACTTTATGAAAAAAATTTGAAAATTATATTTTCAGAAAAGAAAAAATTCTCCTGGCCTCAAAAATGGATTAGCCCGCATGATACTGATGAGATGTCTTTCTTCTATTAGTAGAAATTTTTCTAATCTATTTATTATGAAATTTTTCAAAAGTAGAAAATTATTGAAAAATATTCAGAAGAATTAAAAAGTTGGGGTTTCCAAGGAAATCTTTGTTATTTAAAAAAAATTTTTTAAACATGGAAGAAATGTATTTTCTGGACAACCTCACCTTTCTTATTCTTCGAAATATTTTTGAAAAACTCTTACTAATACAAGAAAGGTATCTTATGAGCATCATGTGGGCTAAACCATTTTTGAGGTCAAGAAATTTTTTTTCCAAAAAATGTAATTTTTGAATTTTTGTTGTAAACTATGAAAGATATAACAAAAATATAAGAATAATGTAAAAAAAAAGAATTCTCCTGACTACAGAAGTTATTCAGCAGGCATCAAACTTACAAGATATTTTCATTACTAAGGTACAAGTTCAAAAAAAAATTGGCAAAGAATCTACATAAGTGTGTGTTTTTTGAGGAAATCTATTCCTAATTTTTTCAGAAAATCCGCCGCGATTTTGTTAATTTTTAACCTTTTTTAACTTTTCACCGCATTTTGAGAAAATGCGAGGAACGCTATTAGAATCCAAAAGACAATAATAAATATCTCAATTAGGTCCAAAGTTATAGAGGTTTAAAGAAAAAAATCGAGTTTTTTGAAAAACAAAGCACAGAATTGAAATACGAATAATTTTTTAGGAAAATTTTTGTCTGCAAATCGGAAGAATACGTATCGCTTAATTTTCTCTAAAACAACATATTCCATCCCCGAGAGATTCTGCGATTTCAAAAGTAAAACCCTGCCTGTTTTGAAATGGATTCAGTCAGAGAAGTCAGGGGAAGCCGGGTGTAGAACAAATGAGGAAAAATGAAGGGTGAGGAAGAAGGGGAAGTGAACGAAAATAAGGGAAGGAGAAATAGCAGAAATGAGGAGAAATGCGGGGAGGGGGATAAGGAGAAATAAGAGGACGAGAAGTAGTGTTAGTGAGAAAAAGGGAAGTAAGATAAGGGAGCAGAACTGACAGGAAGGAGAGTAGGGTAATTGATGGTTAGGGGAGGGGAGAAGGGAAGTAAGGGAAAATAAAGGTCGTGGGAATAGAGTGAGTAATGGAAAATTATGGAAAAGGGGAAGTGTGGGAATCACGGGGGAGGGAACAAGTGTAAGTGAGGGGAAGTGGGGTGTAGAAGTGGGGTAAGTGAGAGGAAAGGAAGTATGGTAAGAGAATGGGAATGAAGAAGGGGGAGTCGAAGAAGTACCATAAAGAAGCGGAAATGAGGGAGGGAAAGTGTGGAAAGTGAGAAGGAGGGAAGTAGGGGAAGTGAGGTGTAGTAGAAGTGAGTAGAATTGAGAGGATGGGGAGTGAAGGGAAGTAGAGGACATGTGAGAAGGGAAGTTAGAGGAAATAAGGGAAGAAGGAGTAGGGTATGTAAGGGGAAATGACAAGAGTAGAAGTAGTTCAAGTGAGGGGAGGCAATGTATGGTATAAGAGGGGAACTTAGGCGGAGGAGAGTAGGATGCGTAGGGAATTACGGAAAGGAGAATTAGGGAAAGCGACGGTAGGGGAAATACGCAGCAGTGAAGTAGGAAAGTAGGGCAGTAAAGGAGAATGTGGGTGGGGAGGTAGCAGAAGGAGAGCTTTCGCTGAGGAAGTGAGGAGTGTAGGTGAATGTAGAAGTCGGGAAAGGAAAGAAAACCGCGGACCTTGATATTTTTCTATCTCGTTTTTTTAATCAATATAAATTGATTTTTGACGAAAACAATCTACGAAAATTAGCAGGCAATTATGTAAAATATGTGGAGATATAAGTTGTCCTTTAGATACAAAGGATGGGAATAATAAATAATATTCTCATCAAGGCATGTCGATGCAGTAAGCTTGAGTTAACTTCCGGAACGCTTCAATCAACTATACAGATTACATGCGCGACGATAACCCACTTTCATTGACGCACTATTACTACGCACTGCAATTTTTCTTCTGCATATGAGAGCAGTTTTCATTTTCTTGCAAGAGTCAAATTTTTTGTTACTTTTTATTCAATCTTATTTACTTTAATATAAAATGTGAAAAAGACGTGAAAGTGCAAACTGTTTTACGTCCGGGAATAAATGATGAAATTGAGGATTGAGGAAAATATATATAGATATATATTTTTGCAATTCTCCACGTAACACTAAGGGCGGGAGTTTACAATTATATTTTATGTTCAGTTACATAAATGAGGATGGGTATAAATAAATCGGAAAAACTATTACGTCATATTAGAATGCTTCCTTACTAATGAATAGTAATAAAAAACTGAAATTGAGATTGCATCAACTATATAATAATTATGTTATAAAATATAGTGATTCGAGCTTTTTATGAAATCCTGTTAAGCTAGCCACATAATATCGGATTTTCAATGAAGAACTAATCAATCAAAAACTTTCAGTATCCTTTCAATCCTTTACTCTCAGATAAACTCAAATAAACTGCAGGCGGAAACTTTTTAATTACTTTGTACCCAGGTTGACAATACATTACTTGACTCATCAATGATTATTAGGGTGGTCCAAAAGTGCATTGGAAATTTTTGTTTTCAATTTTTATGGAGACACCCCATAAATTTGTTGGAATCTACAGAAAAATAAATCCATTTTTTTTTAAGAAAAAAATGATAGTTAGAGGTGCCGCAAGCCCCATGAAGTTTAACACGTATTTCCCATAAGAAAAAAAGAAGTTTCTGTAAATCTTATTCAGAATCCTCAATATTATCTCAATCGCCTTGAAACTCAACATTTCTCTTCACAATTAGCCGAAGAATACGAATAAAATATCACTTTTGAAATATCAACACCGTAAGCCTGTTTTATAGGGTCCCAAAGAAACCCCATAAGTATTGTTTTTAGCAATTTTCTCATAGAATGGAGTTAGAGAGACGCGGTTTTTTCAAAAATTTCTCACTTGTTGTCCGATTTTTAATTAGAGGAAAGTGAAAGTTCATCAATGTTAACAGAAGTGATTGTTTAAACAATTTATTATTATTGTTAATAATATTCTCTTAGAGAAATGCTACAAAATTACAGTTTGAAAAAAAATTCGCTTCTATTCAAATTTTCAATTAAGGTGAGTTGAATAATTAACTAGAGTCAATTAAATTAATTGTTTAAACAAATCACTATTACTATTATTAATATTATATTGGAATAATGCTAGAAAGATGCTGTTTTTTCTGAAATTTCTGGCTTTTTGTCCGAAGTTCAAATGGAGTGAAGTAATAATGAATTTAAGTTAACAAATTAATTGTTCAAACAATTTATTATCATTGTTAATAATATTCTCTTTGCTTAATTGGTAGAATGTTGCGGTTTTTCCTGAAATTTTCAACTGTTTGTCTATTTTTCATTAGGAGTGATTTAATAATTAATTCGATTTAGCGAAAAGAATTGTTTAAACAAATTATTATTGTTGATGGCTATCTTCGTCTATATCAGTGCTTGATAGTTGCGTTTTTTCAGCAATTTTCACCTTTCTGTCCTTTTTTCACTCAGTAGGGTAGTAATTAATTAAAGTTAACAAAAAGTTTCTTCAACAAAAAAAACTTATTTTTTGAATGGTATTGTTGTTTTAAGTGAATAATTTTTGGTTTTTTCTCAATTCTGCAAAAAATTAATTCAAAGAAAAAAACATATTTTACGCAAGAGGCAGAAATCAATATTAAGTTGTTTAAACAACTCTTTTTTGCTAAATTTAATTAATTATTATGTCACGCCTAATGAAAAATAGAGAAACAGTTGAAAATTTCAGAAAAACAGCAACATTCTACTAATTGAGCAAACAGAATATTATTGAAATTATGATAAATTGTTTACACAATTATTTTGTTAACTTGAATTCATTATTACTTCACTCCAGATGAATATTGGACAAAAAGCTAGAAATTTCAAGAAGAACTGCATCTTTCTAGCATTATTCAAATATAATATTATTAACGATTTTAATAAATTGCAAAAACAATTAATTTTCTTGACTCTAATTAATTACATAACTTATCTCAATTGAAAATTTGACTAAAAGTGATTTTTTTAACTGCAATTTTGTAGCATTTTCCTGAAAGAATATTGTGAACATCAATAATAAATTTTCTAAACAATCACTCTTTTCAATACTGATGAATTATCACTTCCCTCCAATCGAAAATTGGACAAGAAAGGGAAAATTTGTTAAAAATACGCGTCTTTCTAGCTTCATTCTATGAGAAAATTGCTAAAAACAATAACAAATTATTTAAAAAATTTCTGTGAACATCTAATCATCAGTATGAAATGGTCTTCCATGTTTCAGAAATAATTTTCACTGAAAAAACTACTAAAGAAGTCATAATTACCGCGAAAAACTTGCAAAACCCATTTTTTCACTTATGGCGTTTCTTTGAGACCCTATAAAACAGACTTATGATGATGGTTTTTGAAAAGTGATATTTTATTCGTATTCTGTGGCTAATTGTGAAGAGAAATGTTGAGTTTCAACTAGATTGAGATAACATTGAGGATTCTGAATAAGATTTACAAAAACGTATTTTTTTCTTATGGGAAATACATGTTAAACTTCATGGGGCTTGCGGCACCCCTAAATATCATTTTTTTTCAAAACAAAAAAAATGGATTCATTTTTGCGTGAATTCGAACAAATTTGTGGGGTGTCCGCATGAAAATTCGAGAAAAAATTGTTTGGATCACCCTAATGATTATTTATCTTACATGATTTACTATTTTATTTTATAGAATTTAGAGTCTTTGGTAACAAGTTTCTTTGTAGAATTTTATTACAGTACCCTGTTTTTGAGTTGTTGGTGAAGCGTATTAATTTTCATAATATTGCCATCAAAAGTTGTGCCCACAATTAGTCTTGCACAAATCAATTTAGGAAAAAATATGATGAAGTAGACAATAAAAATACATTTTTTCAAACAAAATTGAAGATGTCACACTAAAAAATAATCTAAGCGAAATTTGAAAAAAACTTTATTAGTCGCACTGAACTTTATAACATACATTTTGTTCATCAAACTCGGTTTATTCATTTGCAAGAAAATTGTTTTTTTTTTTTTTTTTTTTTTTTTAATTTTCTTGTCCCTTCCATAACTTCCAAAGAAATTAAATTTTAAGGTTGATATTAGCATTTATGGTTCCAATATAGCTTGACACATGGGGGGGGGGGGGGGATTTTTACATGCATGGTTATATTACAAAAATCAAGGAACTTTAGCAGACTGCATAACAAATAGAGTTGCAGACAATTTCCGCTGGTAGCGTACATGTTTAAAAGTATAATTTAATAACAATATTTTGAAGCAGAACATTTGATTCTGTTTCCATGTTGCATTTGGTATATGAATTTAAATGACTTCTGAAATGGTAATTTAGATACTAATTACGTGTAGGCGATATAATATCTAGTCATTCGAGAGTTTGAGGCCCAATTATAACAGCTCGCTTGAAATGCGATTATGACATTGTAATTGCACAATAGCAGAATATTACAAATTTGTAAAGCCACAGAGAGAAGACAATTATTGTATGCTAATTTTACTTTGTAATTGCATGTTGCAGGAAAGCTCAACTTGTAAAGTAATTAAATTATTAAGAATAAAGTATTACCATTTGTAGAATAATATTTTCTCTAAAAAATTTAGTGAGATATTAATTATTATCATAATCGTTTTTAAAATAATACAATAAATTTGAATTCATAAGTTCCATGACCGCCAAAACATATGAACAGAAAATTAATTTTGAATCTCACCCCGCCTTTTGTTATTCACTGCCACGAAACGAGCGATCATTGAATCACGGAAATTCAAAAAGTACTCGACAGTAGATACACAGTTTATGAAAAGCCTATGGTACTTTATCAAACTGTTATATTACGTGGCACTGTGATCAGGAAATGTTTCCGTTAGAACCAACACTAAACGATTCAAGGCTTGACAAGTACATAAATGTGAAATAGCGTAGGCAGAAATTGTGTAAATAAATATGTATTAAGGTGGTACCAAAATATTCTAAAACTATCAATTCTAGACTCACCGATTTCCCGCAAAAAATGTGTATGTGGATCAGATAAAAGTGTTAGAAACTTATCTTGACCGATTATCGTTATCAGCGCATCATTTTTTAACTTATTGTTAGATATGGTGTGATGACCGTGCCGGCTTTATCGATTTATGTGAAGATGTCAGACGCTTCAGTAGAATGCCACGAACAGCGTTGCGCGCAACAATGCATGGCCATCTTCAGGCCTACGAACAAGTTCTGCTGGAATATTTCTAGTTAGGAATTCATGAATCAAATGAAATTTAAATATTCTGAAATTAATACATGAAAGTTTTGTTATATTGATTAGATTTTAATGTGGAATTGAAGAAGTAATGTTGTTTTATGGAGAATGGAAGTTCTAATGAATGAATTATTAGGGCTAGATTGTCACTAAATGTTTTCAAATCAGGTATCGTGAACAGGTTTGGAAGTTCAACGGATACCAGATCTTCGGTGGGTGTCAGGAAAAATGGGGTCATTGACTGACATTGGTTGGGTAGGGAATTTACTTTCTATATCCCGCTGTCGATAATATAGAAGGTTGCGAACAACGATACATGGTCATTTTTGGAACTACTAGATTATTATGTGCGCGCGCAAGCACGCGCTAACTTCTGGATTCAATTTTCTCATTTTTACTCAATTTTCGAATAACTATTTACTTGTTAACATTTAACGGCCATGTTTTAAATGTAAGCATTGTGAACAAAATTAATCAGCTAATTCTCAATTAAACAGCTGACAACATGAAAAGTATGACAAATTTATTTTCATTAAAACTTTCAAATAATTTTTATTTTATACAATATATTTTTCTTTGAATTTACACTTTTCTTGTATTAAATTTCATTTGTTAATAATGTTTCAACTAATTCCAGAAAATGTAATTTATAACAGAAACAGTTAATATTTAATTAATGAGTTCAGAACATAGAGAGCATTTAATAATTATTTTCATTGAAATATCAGAATGCCTTTTATTTCATATTTATCTGAACATTTCAATCATTAATAACCTGTCAACCAGTAAAAATTGAAATATATGCACCTATAATTTTGAAAATTGAATTCGAAAAATCACTTCACAACATCACAAACATTTGAAAAAATTATATGATTGTAATGGAGATATTTTAAAGCAAAAATAAATTTTTATCATAAAAATAGCAGCCAATATTGAATCACATAACCTTAACGTAAATAATCAATTAATGTGACTTATTTGAATACAATTCAAATTCAATCTCTATGTAATTCAATGTCTGGAAAAAAATTATTCAGTTGATAGTTAATATTAGTTCATTTATCAGTTCATAGCATAAAAATCAATCACCAATATTATTTGCATTGAAACATCAAAACAATTTGTATCTTACATTACTCTGAAAAATTGAATTATTCACAATCTTTTGAACTAATTCCATGAAAACTTAAAACATATTTGAATATAATGTTGAAGATTGAATTTAGATAATTATCTCACAACATCGTAAACATTTTGAAAATTATGAAATTGGAATAATCTTACACAAGATGTAGGTTACGCTTTTTCATATGAATTCAAAATATATTTTTTCATTTGAAATTGCATGTCAATACATTTAATTTTAGTAATGACCTTTAAAACTAATTCCAGAAAAAATGTAAATGTATGTACATATTAATTAATCATATCACAACATTAAAAGTAATAAACAGTTATTTTCAGTGAAACCTTCGAATAATTTTTACTTCATATTTTTCTGAAAATTTAAATTAATAATAACCTTTTCAACTAATTTTATAGAAAAGTAAAATATATGTACACATAATATTGAAAGCAGACATTAGATACTTATTTCACAATATCACAAAAAAGTTACAAAAATTATACAATTGGAAAATAAAGGTATTTTAAACGTGTCCAACTTTTCATTATCAAAATTATAGCTAATATTCAATTACATAGCCGTCAAGTAAATAATAAATTTATGTAATTTCTTAATTCAGGCAAATTAAAATTTGATCTTGATGTAAGTTAATATTGTTAAAAAAATTAATCAGCTCATAATTAATCAATCTGTATAAGATATAAACAAAATTAAGCTATCATTTTCATCCAGGTATTCAAGTAATTTTTACTTTACATTTCTTTTAAATTTTCACTTTCATTTCTGAAAACTTGATTTATCAGTAACCTTTCATAGTAATTTGTTAAAAAATTGATACATATTTACATATAATTTAAAAAATTAAATTCAGATAATCATTTCACAACATCACAAATATGGATAGAAATTACATAATTGGAATAGAGGTATCTTAAATGTGAATAAACTCTTATTTTACAAATTATAGCCAATAATCAATTACAGAACCTTAAAGTAAATAATCATTTTATGTACTTAATTGGAACAAATTAAAATTCAGTCTTTATGTAATTTAATATTGTGAAAAAAATTAACCAGATAATAATTAATAAATTAGTTAACAAAATAAAAAGCATTAAACAATGACTTTCATTGAAACATTTAATTTAATTTTAAATTCAGATACTCATTTCATAAAATCAGGCACATTTGAAACATTACCTAATTGTAATAAGGGTGCTTAAATATAAATAAACTTTTATCATACAAATTGTATCCAATATTCAATTATATAACCTTCAAGTAAATTAAAACGTTCAAATAATTGTTACCTAATATTTTTTTTCAAAGTTAACTTTCATTTATGAAATATTGAATTATTAATAACCTTTGAAACTAATTCCAGAAAATGTAAGTTTGAATGGAATAAGTTAATAACTGAATAATCAGTTTGCAATATAACAAGCATTAAACAATTATTTTCAATCAAACATACATATCATTTTTACATTATATTCTTCTTTAAATTTGAAATTGCATTTCCATATATTTTATTCATTGAAATACCCTTTCAAAAAAATTCAAACGAAATTAAAATATATGTACATATAATTTTAAGAATTCAATTAAGATACTTGTTTAACAACATCACAGACATTTAAAAGGATTATATAATTGTAATAGAGGTATTTCAAAGAAAAATCAAACTTTTATTGCAAAATTAATAGCCCACATTCAAATTACACAACCTCAAAGTAAATAATCAATTTATGTTACTTAATTGTGAACCAAAAATTCCATTTTTCTTTAATTTAAAATTTTGAAAAAAATGAATCTACTAATAATTAATTAAACTGTTTGCAACATAAAACATAAAACTATTATTGCCATGGAAAGATTGAAATAATTTGCATTATTTCATTATAAATTATAGAATAATGTTTAACATTATTTTAATTGAAATATTCAAATAGTTTTCAATTTATATTTTTTTTTAGTTTAAAATTGTATTTCTGAAAATTTGAATACATAATAACCTTGTATACTCATTGCAGAAAAAAGTAAAACGTATGTATATATAATTTGCAAAATATAATTCGTATAATCATTTCACAACATCACAAACATTGACAAAAATTACGTAATTGGAATGGAGGAATTTTAAATGTAAATAAACTTTTATTATACAAATTATAGCAAATATGCAATTAGATAACCTTGAAGTAAATAATCAGTTTATATACTCAATTGAAACAAATTAAAATTCAATCTTTATGTGATTTATTATTATAAACAAATATAATCAGCTAATAATTAAACAATAATTTTAGGACATGAAAAGCATTAAATAATTACCTTCACTGAGGAATTCAAATAATTTTTACCTTACATTTTCCTGAAAATTTGAATTATTATTAACCTTTTGAACTAATGCCAAAAAAAATTGAAACGTATGTACATATGTAACGTATCTACGTATTGTACATACGTATCCACGTATTTACAACCTTGAAAATTTAATTCAGATACTCATTTCACAAGCTCAAAAACATTTGAAAAATGTATAAAAGTAGATTTCTTATTTTATCGATCACCGATAATAGGGAGATTTTGCATAGCGCTCCGTAGGTTGTTGCAAACTCTGAAGTCACGTGTTGACGTTACTGCGCATGTTCTGCGAGTTTAGCGTTACTATTTTCCGCTATCCGACGTTCGTTAGCGTATCATTTATTACAAAATGGCGACTATCATGATCTGGACCAATGGAGGTTCTGTTTTCATATGAAGGATTGCCTAAGAGCAAGTTCTGTTGGGATATTTCAAGTTAGGAATTCATGAGTCAAATGAAATTTGAATATTTTGGAATAATTAAATGAAATATGTGTTACATAGATTAGAGTCTAATGTTGAATTGAAGAAGTGATGTTACTTTATTAAAAATGGAAGTTGTACTAAAAGAACAGTTAGGGCTACATTGTCAGTAAATGTTTTCAAATCAGAGTATCGTGAACCGGTTTGGAAGTTATCCGGACACCGGATCTTCAGTGGATATCAGGGCAAATGCGTTTACTGAATGACATTGGTTGGGTAGGGAATTTACTTTCTATATCCCACTGTCGATAATATAGAAGGTTGCGACCAACAATACTTGGTCATCTTTCGGAACTATTACCTAGCATCCTGTTCTTTTGAAATATTTCAAGTTAGGAATTCATGAATCAAATGAAAATTGAATATTTCGTTACCAGTAAATGAAAATTTGTTTACTAGTAAATGAAATATTTGTTATATTGATTAGACTTTAATGTTGAATTGAAGGAGTTATGTTACTTTATTGAGAATGAAAGTTGAAATCAACTATTGTTAGGGCTACATTAGCAGTGATTAATGTTTTCAAATCAGGGTATCCTAGACCAGTTTGAAACTTCTCTGCATTCTGGATATTTAGGGGGTACAAGATAAATGGGGTTATTGGCTGAAGGATAGTTGGGTAGGAAATTTCCCTTCTTTATCCCACTGTCGATAATACAGAAAGTTGCGAGTGGATTTAGCTGGGGTAGGTAATGATGCTGGTACCGGCTGTCGATTCTAGTGTAAAGGTTCGTGAAGTAGCTTCTTTACTTTCAAGTATATTGCTATTTAATCTCTTTTTATTTTTTATCCCAATAGGATAGATTTGCATATTTATTTTTTCACATAAATTTATACAATTTTGAGCTTATCCCGTGATGATTGGATGGGAAATTTCCATCTTTTATCCCACTGTCGATAATACAGAAAGTTGCTAGCGGATTCAGCTGGGGTAGGTATTGATGCTGGTACCGGCCGTCGGTGCGAGTATAAAGATTTCTGAAGTAGTTTCTTCACTCTCATGTAGAGTGCTATTTAATTTTTCATGTTTTTATCATAATGGGATAGTTTTTCCCTATTTATTTGCTCACATCAATTTAGACAGTTTGCAGCAGATCCAGTGAATTAACATCGACTACGAGTTTCACTTTTTGTAAGCAAATACTTACGTTACAAAACATCTTTTTCATTTTCTATAGGAAGTTTGAAAGGAGTTTTTTGAACATTAAAGAAGACGTAGATATAAGTAGATTTTTCTCTTAAATTTCAATTTGAAGAAATTCAAGGGATACAAAAGATTCAAAAATAATTCCTACGAATGGAAGGGAATTTAAAAGAATTCAAAGGAATTTATAAAAGGAATATAAGACTTATAGAAACTTATAGAAACCTTTAAGAATGCGAAAGATTCAAAGGAATTAAAAAGAAATGTAAGGAATTTGAAAAAATGAAAAAAATGAATGCAAGGGGATTTAAAAAAATGCGAAGAAATTCACAAAAATGTAATAAATTGAAGGATTCCAAAAACTTCAAGGAAATTTAAGAGAATTCCGAAAAATATACGGATATTTGAAAAATTACAAAAAATGCAAGTAATTTCAAGAGAATAATAGAAAGTTTAGAAGAATTCAGAACAATTAGAGGGAATTTCAAAGATTTAAAAGATGCCAAACTATTGAAGAAAATTTAATCAAACGCAGGATAATTCAAAATAATTAAGGGGGATTTAAAAGACAGTACGAGAATTGAAAAAAATTCAAATAAATTAAGGAAATTTAAAAGAATTCCAAAGAAGTCAAGGGGATGCAATATATTTACAAAAAATTAAAAGGATTTAAAAAGAATAGGAGCAAAAAGAAAATTTTAACCGAGAGAATCGATAGGGTTCAACAAAATTTGAAGTAATCCACGAGTGCGAGGGAATCTGAAATAATTGAAGGGATTTTAAAAGAATGTACTGATATTTAAAATAAATTAAAATAATTCAAGGGATTTTGAAGAATTTGAAATAAATCCAAACTATTAAAGAGAATTCAATCGAACGCATAGTAATTCAAAGGAATTAAGGGGGATTCAAAAGAAAGTAAGAGAGTTGGAAGAAAATCAAAATAAATTGAGGGAATTCGAAAGAATTCCAAAAAAGTCAAGGGGATTCAATATATTAACAAAAAATTAGATAAATATAATAGGGATGGAAGCCATTCGAACAAAGTTGAACTGAGAGAATTGATAGGGTTCAAAAGAATTTAAAGGAATTGAAAAGTACAAGGGAATCTAAAATAAATGAAGGGAATTCCAATGAATGTACTGATATTTAAAATGAATGGGAACAATTCAAGGGAATTAGAAGGATTTGAAAAGATTCGAAACTATTATAGAGTATTCAATGAAATGCAAGGTCATTCAAAAGAATTACGGGAAATTCAAAGCACCACACAAAAATTAAAACAAAATTAGGGAATTTGAAAGAGTTAAAAAAACTTGAAGAGATTTCAAATGAATTCAACGAAATTAAAGAAATTAATCAAATTTATGAAAGGATTTGAAAGAATCAGTAAGAATTCAAACATGCAAGGGAATATACAAGAATTGAAGAAAATTTGAAAAAATGAACATATATACTCGTAACAACTCAAAACAATTTGAGAAATTTCCAAGGGTTTAAATTTCATCAAAAACTATTAGAAATAATTGAATTAAATTCAGGTTAATTCAAAAGAATTACGTGGAATTTAGAGATTCAGAAGTATTTAGAGAAATTCAAAACTGCAAGGAATTTCAAAGATCTCAAGAGAATTCGAAATAATACACGGAAATTTGAAAGAATTAAAAAAAAATCAAAGGAATTCGAAGGATTCAACAAAATTTTGAATTACTAAAGAGAATTCAATTAAATGCAGCGTCTTTCGAAAGAACTTTGGGAAATTGGAAAAAACGTACAGGAATTTAGAATAATTCAAGGGAATTCGAAGAAATTACAATGACTTGAAGGGTTTTCACAAGAATATAAGGAAATTGAAAAAATAAAGAGTATTCATCGGCTTTTAGAAAATCAAAATGAATTCAAACGTGCGAGGGAATCTAAAAGAATTGAAGGGAATTTGAGAGAATTGATGGATATATTTGTCAGGATTAAAAAAACTTTAATGATTCAAAGTTGATTCAAAACTATCAGGATGAATTTTATCGAATGCAGGATAACTTAAAATAATTACATGGAATATATGAGATTCAAAAAAATGTCAATGAATTCAAAAGTATAAGGGAATTAAAAAAAAGTTTTGAATTCCGAAGAATTCACGTAAATTGGAAATAACTTGGAAGAAATTAAAGGATTTGAAATAATTCAAAACTAGTAAAGGGAATTCAATCAAACGCAGCGTCATTCTATAGGGAATCATCAATCTAAAGTACTTAAGGAAATTTGAAAGAATTCCAAAGAAGTCAAGGGAGTTCAAAATATTGAGAAAAATTAAAGGATTTCAAGAGAGTGGAAGAAGAATAAGGAAAAAATAAAGAGCACTGATAGGATTTGATAGAATTTGAAAGCGCAAGGTCCTAAAGAAAATTTGAAAGACTGCACGAGCATTGAAAAAAATCAGAAGAACTCAAGGGGATTGGGAAGCGTTACAAAAAATTAAAGGGACTTTAAAAGAATGGGGGGGAATTGGTAAGAATTCAAAGGAATTAAAGAGAATTCCGATAAGTATAGAAGAATGAAAGGAAATTCAACGAAATACGAGTTAAAAAAAATAATTCAAGGGATCATGAATAAGTTTAAATGAATGAGAAGTAATTGAATGAAATGTTAAGTATAAAAGAAAATGCAAGAGACTTTGGAAGATTATATTTTATTCTGAGGTAGTCATCCACTTTCACAAAGTAGATTTGATTTTTTATTCAATCCAAAGTGTCCAGTCAGTATAAAAAGAAACAATCAAACAAATCCCTGTTTTACTTGCAGGAAAGCTACAAACCATGGCAGAATAAACTTGCCATGATAAAGTTGGAGATCGACCTTGGTATAGGAATCGCGAATGGAAATTTATAAACCATACATTGGTACCCGATGTGCAGGGTACATAGTCTCGAAAGAGACAAATGGCACCGGTTATCTGGAAGGTAGAGGCATAGTTGGTGGCTCTAGATGAGAAAGATGGGATGAAAACATCGATTGCGCGGGGCTTGTAACACCGCGGTACGAACAGAGGGATCAGGCCGAGCGATAAACCAAGCAGCCTGGAAAATGCCGGATCAACGGCGCGATGTTTCAGCAAAAACTGTCTCGAATCAGAGCCACCGAGAGCTCACGGTTGTCTCTTTCACCCCCTATTCTACGCTCATGCCAGCTTTCCTTTTTCTCCCTCACTTTCCAGTAGCGTAGTTATACCTCCTTTTTGGAAAAGTCTCCTTCTTTTACTGAAGGAAAATTTCAAAAGGTAGCCCATTCAAATTAAATAGATGTCATGAGGACAGATTTTCATCTACGAATAGAGGTGAGTAGATTCTTTGATCCTAGGGAGAAAATCGTGAGAACATGTTACCTTTCTTGTTTGGATCCTACGAAGAGGATCGGCAGGAAAGGTTCGATCTAAGGAAAAGTGTTATTTAGATTCCTATCCTACGGGGAAGATTGCGAGTGGATTTTGGATTGATCGAACTGAATCCTTTCTCCGATCCTACGTAGAGAATCGTGCCAAGAGGTTCGATTTCAGTTTTATCCTATGAAGTGGATCTCAAAAAAAGGGGAGGACATCACTGTGAAAAAAATCGACTACTTGTACCTTCTCGGTAGGTATTAAAATACCAGGAAATGAATATAAAAGGATAGGATTAGGACAAAATAGAAGGAAATATATTTCTGAAGAGGTTATTGAAGATTGGCTGTATTTTGTCCTGGTAAACATAACGCCAATGTTTGGAGATTCAGCAAATCGCTGACGGTAGTTTGGAAGTGCGGGCATTCAAAATGAGAGCCTCGTCACGAAATCGCTAACTGCATACTATCGAGGACCTTTACGGTCGCTCCATTAAGCGTTCTCTACCCTCTCCCTGACTTTTATTGTAGTATCATAAGGCAGACGTTAGTTTAATTCGTATTACTTTCCACATAAATCCGGTAGATTCGCAGCAGGGGAACGATATAACGTGACGTATAAAGCCAGGGGACGAGAGAGAAAAAGCCAGTGACGTATTTAGCAGAGGGCCACTCAAAGCTTTAAAGTTTCTTTTACTACCCCTGCAGATGAAGAATCTACCTTCGATTGAGTTCACAGCCTCTCACTTTACAGTTTATTTGCTTTTTTCGATTAGGAATTATAAATGCAAAAATAATGTACAGTAAATGTCAATCCTATTTAATCATTTCGTATCTTCTCTTTGGAGGAATTAGTTTTCCCTTATCCATCTACCTCTCAAATGATGAAAGAGATTTATATTTGCAATACACCTCTTGTGTACTATTCTCTAAACATTATTCAGATCCCTGATGCGAGAAATCCAGAAAATATTTTCGAAATACATATACTTTCCATTAGCGTAAGACGCTCTAAGAAAGATTGCATTTCTCCTGTTCCGGTAAGCTTGACATTGTGTGAATAAATACATTGCGAACATGGGATCTGATATTGAATATCTCGGTTTCTCCCCCGGGCGTATTTCGAGTACACCGAACAACTTCCACGAGTTTCGAACTCGCGGAATGACAAATGCGTTTTTTCAGTTGTCCCCATTCTTTATTTTTCCATTCAAAAATGCGAATCAACGTTTATTGTTTTCGAAACCGGTAAAGTACCTGTAGGGATTGGGAAGTTATTTCATTTCTATTCATTCATTATTGATTCTTTTTTCATAAGATTCGTTGATCGTTTATCTATACCCGAAGTCTCCTTTTATTGTAGCATTGATGTGAAGCTTGGTGACGCATGGCATGCTGTAGGTGCATATCGGGAATCCATTTTGTAACTGCGATTTATTTTCCGTCCATCGTATTTCATCGAGACAAAATCCGGAAGTGAGGCGAAGTGCCACCATCCCGCAAGATGTGTAGCATCCTAGCTCACTACCGGAAATGGGGGGTGGGTATAAATTGAATCGGGTCCACCACATCCGACGCATAAAACGCTTCGCACGCCCTTTAAATTGTGGACCGTCACCCTCTCGCTACTGCAACGTAGACAACCATTACAGAACGGAAAATGCCAATAACTTAGGAAGAGACAGCGGTTTTACCTCTAGCACGTATCCCAACACCCAGGGTTCGCTATTCTTACAGTTTTATTTTTCAGAGTACATAAATCTTATATTTTTATAATTTCTTTTATATTTGTTCAGTCGATTAGGAAGCCTCTTCCTAAAGGCACCCAATAATAGAACTGATTTTCACTCTCTTGCTGTGATGATAAATGGTAAAAGCTGGAAATACTTGATCTCATTAAGGGTCACTAACGTGCATACCTAGGTTTTCTCGTTCAAGATGTTACCTTGGTTGACGTAGAATTACAAGAATTTTAATGTGCCCTACAGTTCTCTGGCAACGGTGCGCGAGCATAAGATATTGCGACATGCGAACTTCGACGTGGTACAACCCACTCCGAGGTACTTGAGGTACTTGCTACTTATGGGTTCTTGACACGCTAGGGCTGTCTTCCCAACACTTATTAGACTCAGAAAATTGCTGGTAACATTTAGTTTTATGTACCATATCATTAAAAAAATCACTCTGAATGAGAAAATATTCCAGTCATGAGAATAGAAAGACAAGTGCCAGTCTTGTGAAACAAATTAAGCTACAACGCATAATTGAATCCCTAACCCCAATGAATTTCAATTCACAAAAAATTACATTTACAGTTTTGCCGACTATTCTGACAAATTTCAAATTAACAGAGGACTCTAAATCTTGTAGAAAGTTCTAGGAACAAAAGGGATTAGAAGTTCTTAGGGGATGGCAACCGAAACCCATAGACCAAGCTATGGAATAGAGATTGGACATAGTGGTCTACTCTACGAGTCTACGGGATCAGAGTTAGAGTACGGATTCGGACATTGCGAGCTGCGGCCAGCGTGGCTTTAAACTACACGAGGTTTAGGTTCGCCTTTGGTTTGGTTTATGACCCTTGGGAAAGCGATACGTCAACGTCATAATGGGAGCCATAAATCCGCTTGGCACGCGCCTAACCTCACTTCTCGAGACCGCATGCAGTTCCCGAATTGCGACGTGTGTAATCCATCCTTGCCTAGACATTGCAAACTCCTGTTCGATGATTCATTGCCTCGATATGCTAGTGGCATTGCACCCCTGGAATTAGTAGCTCCTCAAACTGTTGGAAGTATCTCATTCCGTGTCCTTGAACTAAGATCATCATTTATATAGTATCACTATTTTATATTATTTTCCAATTCTTCGACGGTTTGTTGTTCTTTCTTTGCAGTGCCGTCTATCTGTCTATATTCCTTATCAGAGTTAATCTTTATTCGATCCTAAGGAATACTTTTGAAAAGACATTATCTTTCCCAAATGCTGGGTGTCATTGAGTACTATTAGACACTTGATAATTGGGAAATTTCGTTTTTTGTTCTTCCTTCGTAATTCTAATCATCCTTTCTTATTTGTCATTACAATTAATCTGTAAATTATCCTTGGGGAAGTATTTGGAAAGTATAGTATTTTTTCCTAACGATAAATGTAATTCTAAACACTAGTAGATATTTTAGGATTAGGAATTTTGGTAGATGTATTTCTTGTGCAATGGTAATCACTTTTTCCTAATACCCATCCGAATTAATATCTGAAAAATTCTTGGAAAAATTTTTCAAGAGTATAGTATATGTTCCAAATATACCGGGAAACTTAGGCTAGTGAAAGCTAATCGATGATAATGGAATTTAATTGCTGTTCTTCTCTCGTAATTCTAGCCACCCCTCAAGCATACCTTCCTTATTTGTCGTTCAAATTTATTTGTGAATGATCCTTAGGGGAATTTTTCAAGAGGACAGTACCTTTTCTGAATGTTGGGTGCCATAGGGCATAGGCCATAGGGTACTAGTAGGCAATTGATGGTTGGATAACTTGTTTTGTTGTTCTTTCTCTCTGATTCTAATGCCTTCCTTATTTTTCATTAAACTTGTCCATAACTGACCCTTAGGGACCCTGACCCTTAAATTTCTGAAATGGATAGTATCTTTGGTGAATAAAGGAAGTAAATGATGGCTTACTACAAGGCACTAGATGATCGGGAAATTGGCTTAGCTGTTCTTTCTTTGTAATTATGCGTATCGTTCCTTATTTTCCTTGTTGCTTTTCCTTTGTAATTCTGATCATCGTTCACTCTTTAATGTTGGACTTCATCATCATAGGACCCTTGAGGAAATATTTGAAAACGACAGTATCATTTTTGAATGATGGGTAACTTAGGCATTTTATAAATATTAGTGAAAATGATTGTGCAAAGTGGTAGAGGTAACAGGCAAGGAGTTAGCGTTTCGCCAACAGAGTCGTTTACCGCTCGAAGAGGCGACAACGTGGACAGAGTTACGGCCACTAAGGCCTGTTTACATTGCTGTAGTCTACTCACAAATACTTGGCCAAGGATCGGTGGCCTGCTGGTGGTCCGATTGTAAGGTGGACGACGATGATGCCCCATAAAATCGCCAGTTAGCGTCCAAAATAGCTCTCCCTAGCTTTTCCAACTGAGCTTTAGTACCGGTCAGCATTAGCTTGAGGACTAACATTTCACAACAAAATCTAATCTTGTACTATCAATTTTCCTAAAAGATAAAATAGGATCGTTCAGAAAAACTGAGTTACGAGTTTTTGTTTAGCTGTACCAATTAAGAATGGCTGTTTAGTAGGTGGCTGATGCATTATGTTCTTCCTGATTAGAATTGTGAAGAATGAATGTTATAAGCTTTAAATGAAAGTGTTTGGTTAATAATTTTTGCAATTATGAGCATCCGAAAATCAGTTGCGCATTATTAGGTGATTGATCTTCAGATGAAACTGGATGCCTATGAGCAAACAAGCTGAATAGATCCTTAGTCGATAGCAGTGTCCTTTATTCGAAAAATGACACCAGAGAACCAGAAGTGTAACAGCACATTCAGAACTTTGAATAACGAACTACATCAGCTGCAAGATTCAGAAGCATAAGGAGTTTAAGGAAGGCATTTTTCTGGGAATCAAGTAGCACTTCGACTTTGAAATTGCCTTGGCAACCTGCAGACGGCAGTTGAACGAAGTGAATATTATTTCTGTCCCGGGAGTTTTAAACCTTTTTAGTATGCAAACAGACGGTTCTCGTAGCGGTATAATGGCGGTACGCTGGAGCCCGGGGGCTAGCGGGGGTATGTATCTGCTCGGAGGTCGTATTTTTATGGATGTCTAGTGAAGCCACGGTGTTAACGGACACGTTGGTGGCCGGGGATGGGTTCATTGGGTCCGACTTTAACGCCCCTATAACATAACACCCCGGGTGCTGACCGGGGTTTTATACGAACACAAACGTGAGGCACCCACTACCGTAAGCGATACACCTCCCTCGATATACAATTTTTATAGCCCCACTCGAAAGGTGCGATATGTTTTCTTCCTTCGAAAGCCACTCCTAACTACAGGGGAGGATCTCTAAGAAAAATAACTTTCTAAAATAAAATAGATCCATGTTCCACAGTATCACCAAGTTGCGAACCTCGTAAAAATTATTTCGTAATACACAAGAATGAGAATGTAGCATTAGAAGTGGAGAAATAATGTACAAAAATGTTTGGAAAAAGATTGGTTTGGATGAAAAGAAAATTGTTGGAGCTCGAATTGTGTGTAAAGTTGTATATTTTTTATTTCTCGTTTTTGTTAACGCTGCTGTTCAAATTTAGCAAGAGTGTTGGTCGCATAAAACCAGGATTTCAGCAAAAGCGAGGGTCGTTTTGCAAAATTCTCGTGCCCAGTATAGGGAAAAAACTATCGTCGAAGTCTGGTAACGATGGTTTCCAGCGACCACAGAGCGTTTATAATTTAGCGATTGAGAGCGTACTCTGGGCGATAGTTTCGAGCATTGAAAACGTCGGTAAACTCCGAATCTCGTTTCACTAAATGGCTCATCGTTTCGAAAGGGTTAATATCCCCTAAATTTCACAAATCTGGATTAATATTTTGAATTTGAAACAAGGTCTTATTTTTCATTATTTGTCTTGATGATTATTTTAATGTAGAAAAAGTTTCTTCAATTTGAAATATCATTTTTATTCCTGTATGTATAACGTTTAGGCAGATCCAATTAGTTTATATATGATAAAGAAAACACTGATATAAAAAATACATATCTCCATATCCGTTTTTTCTCATTAAATTTTATCTCTACGTAGAAGTAGGAACTTGTACTCCACCGACTGAGTTGTAGTTCGAAACCCTTTTGTCTTATAACATCCTCGATTGAAGCAAAAACACGCTTGTTATCGGATTTTGATATTATTTAGTAACAAGGGAATCAAAGCAAAATTTTACAATTTTTCATTTGAAGGAAATATGGTTGAAGAGGAGCATTATGCAAACATTCCACTCTCACCAGTGATTGTAGATAAATGTAAAACTTTTACTATCTTCCTAAGCCATCCTTATGGAAACAGCAATCAAATCTGGAAATCGAAAAATATTTTTATTGTATTTTTGTTTCATTTTATCTTCCTCTCCGATCCTATTTTTCTCTCACTTCTTACTTCTGGTATTTTTTGTATTCCTTTTGTTTGTTATTTCTGCTTTTATTCTTCTTTCAAATCTATTTTTCATTGCTTCCTTATTCATATTTATTTATCTCCTTTTCTTTTTATTCCTATTCCTCCCCGTTTGTATTCATCTCCCAATACTTTTGATCTATTTTTTATTCCTTTTCTTCGTTATGATACCTTCTTCTCAATTTTAGATGCCCCTATATTTTCTTATTCCTCTTATTATTCCTGCTCTTCTTACTATCAGAATCCATTACTCATTTCTATGTCTTTTCGCACTTTATTTATATTTATTTCTTAAAGCACTTCTGTTCACTTCTGTCATTCCTCATTTCTTTCTTTCTTTATTCTACTCTCTCATCTACTCTCCATGTCCCTATCTTTTGCTATTCCTTTGATTCTTCCTGCTTTTGTTTCTATTCAAAATCTATTTCCCATTGCTTTCTCTAGTCTCATTTTTTGTTGCTTCATCTTATCCCTATTCTTTCCTGATTTTTTCCTCTTCTTACTTCTGAAATATTTTATATTCCTTTTGTTCTTTGCCATTCTAGTTTATTCTCTATTTTCTATGCCCCTATCTTTTCTTATTCTTCCTGCTTATTGCAGCTCATATTTCTCTCCAAACTCTATTTCCTTTAGCTTCGTTACTCAACTTTCTTCTTTATTTTCCATGCTCCTGCCTTTTCATATTCTTTCTGATTATTGCTGCTTTTTTTTTTCCCTTCAAACTCTATTTCCCATTGCTCTATCATTCATATCAATTTCTCTTCCCCCCCCCCCCCCCATAGATCCCTGTTTTCATTCCTCTTTTCGCGTTTGGTGTTTTCTATTCTTTTTCGTTGTTATTCTACTTTAGCCTCTGTTCTCCATACTAGTAAAATGCCTATCACTGCTTTGAACTCTATTTTCTAGTATTTTCTTCATTCATATTCATTTATTATTTCTTCTTTCTATTCATATTCCTAACCCTGTTTTTTTTCCTATACCTATTCCCATTCCTACTCCTATTCCCATACATACGTTCCTTAATTACCCGATCTTATGCAGAGGTTGTTATATCAGTTACATGATTGTCCTTGCAATCTTTAAACCAATTTCCTGTCATTCCTTCCGTCGTTTCCATTTTTCCTAATTTCATGTTGATCCATCTACCATTTACATTACTTTCCACTCTTCCTACCTAAAAAAATCAACGTTTACCTGACCCCCCTTCTCTTTCAAAGTGAAACACGTCTTTCCAGATCTATCAGACCCAACTCTCTGACACACAAGGAGCATCAGCAACTATTCCACGACAAACAGAGATCTGGCAAAGTATCTTTTCTGTCTCAAGTCTGGAGAAGGAGAGAAAGTAAGAAAGCTTGTTGGGGGTGGTAGTCGAAGGCGTTGAAAATCAACCGGGTCAATGCGACCCCCCGACTAGCGTAGGAGGCTCTCGCGAAGACGACACTTGCTGGTCGCCAAGAGCAACGTAGCAACAATCCCGTTTAGTACTTCTGCTGTCGGAGGGAGTAGAACGAGATGGTCGACGAGTACGTTGGTGGGGTTGCTGGAGGATGAGGAAAGGTGGAAGTGGGGTGGATCTGGCAGGATGTGGGGTGGCTAGCTCCGGTGGTGTTGTGGGGTGTTGGGGGTGGGGTGAGCGGGGGCGGCTGGTTGGTGATGCATTGCGCGAACTCCCCGCGGCGAGGTCACGTGACTCGTACCCCCGGCCTATCATTGATCGCTCCCCGGAGAAACGTTGGACACACCGTGCTCACCGTCCTTCCTACGTCCAATTCGCACCTACAACTGCGGTAACACCACCGGAACGTCCTCTCGGCTTAATTCGCATCTTGAGACGAGGATTTTCTTGCTCGACATTCAGGACTCGCTCCTGAGTTCAAGTGAGCAGTTAGGCTGATCCAGTCATTAGGAAAGGTATAAGGAAAGCTTCAAAAGGTGGTGGATGTTTTAGATTTTTGAGTGATTGATGAATAATTAATTTTGGAAGAGCAAAATGATGAAGGGGATTGGGTATACGACGGGGAATGGGAGAATAAGGAAAGGTTACAGAAAAGAAAAGAAAATATAAAAGAGGGAATAAGAATAAGAATGGCAGTCAGAAAATGAAAAAGAAAAGGAAGACTGAAATATGACGGAGGTAAAAGGGAAACAGAAGACGAGGGCAATTAGAAGAGTATGAGGAGTAGGAATAATTACAGGGAAAGAAGTAGGTGTAAACTTGATAAAATTATAAGTGTAGAGTCAGAAAATAAGAAAATAAATAAAAAAATAGAAGGGAATAAATTTATGAAGAAGTAATAAAAATTAAAATAAGGAATGTAAAGATGATAAGGATGTTAATATGAAGAAATTAGGGAAGGAAGAAGTAAATAGAGGTAGGGATGTGAGAAGTGATCAAAAAAGGAACAGGAGAAGAAAGAGAAAATATTCAAAAGGAGCATTAAAAGGAATAGAAAAAAAGGAGGGGTACAGGAAATGATTACCCAAGTTGTGAAATAACCTACCGATTCAAAACTGAATGCTGAATAACTGAATCATTGAGCTGAGTAACAGAATCCAACCAGCGCTAATTGCGAAACATAATTTTTTAATTTGCAGCTTCGTTTATACATCACTCGTATAAAAATATGCAGTGTAGAATTAAAACGTATTTGTGATTGGATAAAACAAACATCAGGTTTTTAGTGACTCCATGAGACATTGAATATCGTGAATTATTAAAATAAAAAATGAATTCAAGTAATGAACCATCGAGCATTATTAAGTGCTTGATGGATGTCGTGCCGGTAAGAGTTCCTTTAAAAATGCAGCGGTTTAAAATGTGCAACATTCTCGTAAAAGAGGTTGGCTAATTTACGTAATTTAGTCGTTAACTCATGTGCCTCTCTACATGCAACTTTTATTTCATCCACTTTGTCGTGAAAATTCTTTTTTTCTGTATTCGGTTTGAAATATGCGGGTAGGAAGGTTCAGTGCGTCAACAAAATTGACATGACTTTAAAATACAAAAATCATCTCAGAGTTTTTAAGTCAAGTGAATGTTGCTTGACGACAATCAATAATTATAAAAACAATTTTTTTGGTTTATTACTTCAGAATATACTTATTAACGATTTGATAAATTTCCTTCAGAAAAGGTATGATACATTGATAACTGTGATGATAAGATGTTGAACAACATAATGACCAAACTCTTGTAAGTTGCGAGTAACATTGGCGTGAAAACAAACGATATTCGTTTTGACGAGGCTGAACGTGTTATTATGAAAATGACGTTTGTTTTACGGCATTTTGCAATTGCTATGTTTTGCACAGGTGAAGTCGTCACGAACCAGATCTGACATCCTGTTTGACAAGCGGCAGTGCAAGTTGAATTACAATCATTATATATTATCTTCTCTACTTAATTCCATCAACATGATTCCGTACCAATCTCAATCATATGACATGTAATATTTCCTTCCTATTTATTTCTATAATTACTTTATTAGATTAGAAGAGAGAATTTTGAAACTTCTTTCACTGTATCGTGGGGTGTATAATACTTCCGGGTGATCCAAAAATGCAATGGAAATTTTTTTTCGCATTTTTAAGCAAAAAATTGACCCTGTTTATATGAGAAAAACTTCTTTGATATTTAAAATACAACTATACTATATGTAGTGTAATTGTTCGCGTCTGCAAGATGCATTGATCGATCTATTGTTGAACATTTTATGACTCAATAGTATTGATTTGTAAGGTTTAAAAAAAATGGTTTATTCTGTGTATATGAAAAAAATATTTTCATGTTCCAAATACAACAATACTAGGTCAATTGTAGTTGTTCGCATCTTCGAGACGTATAAATTGATTTACTTTTGAACGTTTTATGACCCACCAGTGCTGATTTACGAAGTTTAGAAAAATGTGTGTATTCTTTTTATATGTGAAGAACTTTGTCTCATATTAGAAATACTACAGCACTGTATCCGACATGTTTGTTCGCGTCTTTGAGACACGTCGAATGTTCTATTGACGTACTTTCCATGATCTATCATGATCTAGGAATACCGATTTATAAATTTAAAAAATATATTGTTAATCTTTTTGATATCAGAAAAACTTTTTTAATATTAGAAATATAACAGTTATATATTTGTTTACGTCAACGAGACGCAGCGATTACCAAATTGAAGAACCTTTCATGACCTACCATAATATACCAATATCGTTTTAAAATTTGTTAACAAAATTTTTTACCTTGTTCATCAGACGATCTTTTTATTTTGGAAATACAACAGTACTATATTTGAGGGATTTCTTTGCGTCTGCGAGACGCGTGATAGTTAAGAATGTAAAAAAGTTATTCATTGTAACAGAAAAGAATTATAAAACAGAAACTTAAGCTTGAAAAAATATTGAAAGTATCTATTTTTTTTCTTAGAGAAAAACCTCCCTCTATGAGGGAGCACGTTTGTTTGATCATTTTTTCGAGAACCTGCCTAATCTTTGTAAAAATCGTAATTTTTTTTTACCGAAACTTTATCTTTATTAGTTGAAACTTCAAATATTTATTTAGAAATTCATGTATTTTCTTGAAAATTCGACGTTTTGTTTGAAAATTCATCGTTGTAGGCTACAAATTTAACTGTTTAGCTAAGAGCTAACCTATTTTCTTGCAAATTCAACTCTTTTTTCGAAAATTTATTTCTTTGATTCAAAATTCGTCCATTTAGTTGAAAATTCATTTTTGTGGGTAAGAAACTCCAGTATTTGGTCAAAAATTCAACTGTTTTGTTGAGCATTTGTCTATTTGAACAGGAAATTCGTCTTTGTGGATTGAAAATTCGATTTCTTTGTTAAGAATTAAACGAAATAAAATTCATTTTTGGTCCGGAAACTTTACTTTTCCATTTTTGGTTAAAAATTAATATTTCTTATTTTAAAATTCAAGTATTTGGTGGAAAATTCATGTATTTGATTGAAGATTTATCTTTCTTCATCATCTTTTTGAAGATTTATCATTGCAATTGTAAAATCATCTGGTCGGTTGAAAATTTACCTATTCTGTTGAAAATTCTATTTTTTTTCAAGTGAATTTTTTTGTCTGAAAATTCACCTATTCTGTTAAAAATTCATTTCTTTGGTTACGAATTAATTTTTTTTGATCTGATAATTTAAGCAATCAAGTTGAATATTCGATCATATTAGTTGAAAATTCATCTCTTTGGTTGGGAGTGCAAACATTTCAGTTGAAGATTGATTATTTTAGTTTAAAATTTTTCACTTTTGTTGAAAATTTGTTTTTTGTTGTTGTAAGGTTAAATTTTTATACTGGATATTCAACTGTTCGATTTTTGGTTGAAAATGTATTTTTTTATTTCAAAATTCACTTGGATGGTTGAAAATTTATCTTTTTTCTTTAAATATTCAAGTATAAGTTGAAAATTCATTCAATTTGTTAATAATTCATCTTTTTTGGTGAAAATTTAATGATTTTGTTTTTGAAAATTCAACTACTTCATAAAAATTAAATTCCTTCGTTGAACATTCATTTTTTTATTGTTTCAAAATGCATCATTTTAATTGAAATTTCATTTTTTCCGTTGAAAGTTTTCCTATTTTATTGAAAACACGTTTTTTTTTTTATTGAAAATCATTTTTTTTCACGCTGAAAATTAATCTATTTCAATTGAAAATTATTTGTTGTTGTTGTGGAAAATCAGTTCTCTAAACTAAAATTTTAACTAATGCTGTTAAATATTCCATAATTTTAGTTGAAAATTCTTTTGTTGAAATTAATTTTTTAAACTGATAATTGGAGAAATCCAGTTGAATAGTCCATTATTTAATTTGAAAATTCATCCCTTTGGTTATAGTTAAATTTTTTAATTGAAAATTTTGCATTTGATTTTTCGTTGAAAATTCTTCTCTGAAGGTTGAAAATTCAACTATGTGATTTGAAAATTAAACTAATTTGTTGAAAATCTTATTGAAAATTAGATGTAAGTTAGCTTAAAATTCGATCACTCAGTCAAATTTCAACCAATTCTGATAAAAAAGCTTACACACGGAATTAAATTCACTTTGATTATACTAACAGAAAAAAAAATTTGATTCGAATCTTCTGATTTTTGCATTTTTGGATTTTTCATTATAAGATCAGAATTCGGAAGTCTATACAAAATTTTACATATGACCCTTTTTCAGTTCCAGTAGACCTACAATTTCTGCAGTGTTTTGTGGAAATTATTTTTCCATTGTAAGAAAAGGTACCTGGAAAAATTAATTTTTTGTCCTGGAAAACCTGTGAAAATCCTGGAAATTGTTTTTATCTGCTAGAGATTGGAATTTCAATTATACTCAATTCAATTCCTCTAATTGTTTATTGGTATTAGTACAAACAATGTACATTGAATTTCACAATAATAATTTTTTTAGTCCATTTTATAAAATTTATTTCTTAAACCCAGTTTGTTCAGCAAAGCACCCGGAACCAAAATTGACTGGTTCACTTTGCTTTGATGATCTTGATGCAGTTATCGGCATTTTCCCCAATATTGTTTATCTGCCTTTTAAACTTAGCGAGCTCTATTCCACACTTAATCAAAGCCTGTAAGCAAAGGAAAACAAATTATTTTGATGTAAAACCTGTACAAACTAAACCTATTGTCATAAAAGTTTGGCGACAAATAGTTTATAGGGAATGCTTGATGAAGAGTGTAAGTTGAGTGAGAGAGTGGAGAGCTTCACATGGTGACTTTGTGAGGCTCTTTGCCTGGGGTGATTGCTAGAGAGATTGATCAGCGACCTGGGATTTGGCTTTATGGTATAATAATAATAATAATTATAGGACTGTTGCAGTTTCATCTGATCACAATTTTGCACTCATGCAACAAAATTAAAAAATTCTTTCCAATTACCATTGGGCTATCGGTTTGACTACAGAGCTGCATTGCCTTGTCTCCGGCAGTAACAGCTTTGTTGATTGGGTCCTTAAACTTTTTCTGACATTCTATAGTATCCTTTCCCTTTTTATTTGCAGCATCTAGCAGATCCTAAGTGACAAAGGAAGAGGAATAAAATAATTGCTTAATCTTTTAAATGTTAAAACCTAAATACTGTAGATTAATTCTTAGCGGATTTCAAAATATTGCAAATTATTTTCGTCAACTGACCTGGAAAGCTTTCTCGTTCTTTGCCTTTGTGTCATATATATCCTTCATAGATTTATTATAAAAATCCGTAAACTGATTTGCGAGGACTACCTGTAAAGTTATAAAGAAACGATAAAGTAGGCATGATAATACAATTTTTTATTTTTCAGTACAGTTTTAAGTACTTGTTCAATGGGGCCGATAAAAACAACTTCACATTTCCGTGGGGGGGGGGGGCAGTTTTGTGATGTGGAAGTGAGGGGAGTTTAACGCATAATGTGACAAAACAGATAGAAAATATAAATATAAATAAAAAATTTTCTAAATGTTTAAAAAATAAAAATTTGTGATTTTTTTACAAGCAAAGGATCTAAGTATAGAATCCACGCTCTTTCCTCTATTGTCCTCTTTTACCCTTGGTTGAGAATCAAACTCCTTTGTTTAAAATTTTTGTTTGTTAAAAATTCCTCTTTTCGATTAAAAAGTCATCTCTGCGCTGAAAACTTTACCTAATTTTTGGAAATTTATATTTTGAAATTGATTTAAATATAATTAATATTTAAATAATTAATTTAAAGAATGTCGATTTTTCCCCTGTTTTCAAAAAACTCCTTATATTTTCGATTCAGAATTCATATGTTTTTGTTGACAATTCTATTATTTGGTTGAAGATTCAACTTTTTTGTTGAAAAATATTTTTTAAGGAAAAAATTAATTTTATTGTCTAAAAATTAACTAATCAATTTTGACAGAAAGTTGAACTAAATTAACAAAAATTCATTTTACTGGTTGAAGAAGTAACTATTTTGTAATTTTTTTCCAGTTGAAAATTCATTTTCTCAATCAAAAATTTAATAAATTCATTTTCTTAATCAAAAATTCAATAAATCCATTTTTGACTAAAACTGATCGTTTTTATTTAAGAATTCAGCTATTACATTTTCTATTGAGAATAGACCTTTGTGGTAGAAAATTTATCAACTTGGTTGTAAGTTGAATTAATTTGCTGAAAATTCGTTTTTTTTTCTTTGAAAATAATTTTTTCAATTGAAAATTTAAATATTCCATTTGTCGCTAATATATATTGTTTGCAGTTCAGAATTCAATTATGTGATTGAAAATTCGTCTTTTTTGGTTAAAAATCAATCTTCTCAGGTTTAGATTTTTATCTTTTGAATGAAAAGTATTTTCTGGTTGAATATTTATATATTTTGATCTAAATTTTATCTTATTTGGTTGAAAATGCAATTGCTCGGTTAAGTTAATTAGTTGTGTTCGAGTATTCAACTATTTTGTTGAAAATTTGTCTATCTTTGTTCAATTTCAGTGTTTCCTAATTTGAAATATAAAAAAAATTTCAGTTGAAATATTAACGTATATTTTTTTCGTTAGGAATTCATCTTTTTTTTGGTGAAAATTAAACTATTTGGTTGAAAGTTCAACTAATCCGTTAAAAATTAATTATTTTCCTGATGAAAATTAGTTTTTCCAACTGAAAATTTAACTTTCCCATTTTTAGTTGAAAATTCAACTATTAAAATTTTCACTGAGACTTCATCTATTTTGGTTGAAAATTCAACTAAATTTAAGAACTTGAACTAATTTATTCAAAATTTGTTATTGTTCGAAGATGCAACCATTTGGTTGAAAAATGGTGGCCTTTACCATTTTTGTCTAAAAACTGATCATTTTTAATTGAGAAGTCAACTATTAAATTTGTCATGAAGAATTAATCATTTTTGGTTAAAATGTCAAATACTCGTTTAAAAGTTGAAAATTCAACTACTTCATTTGTGAATGAAAATTGATCACTTGCAGGTGAAAACTCAATTATTCAGTTGAATATTCTTTTTTTATGTAAAAAATTATTCTTTTTGGGTAGATTGAAAATAGGAAAATCTCGAGAACATTTCAATAAATTTGAAACTAACTGCAGATTTTTGAAGTTTTCGAACCAAAAATTCAGAAGCTTTTCTAGGTTCTTAAAAGGTTTGAGCAGACTAAATGCAGATTAAGATTTCTGGGACAATTTTGATTAAATTTTGATTTCACAATATTTAATTTAAGAGAATATTTCAAAATATTTCACGAATTTTCAAAAAAGAATCTAAAAGATTTTAAGGCAATTTAAGGAATAATTTGAGTCACTTTAAAACCAATGGTAGGAATTTTAGAACTTTTAAAGAGACTAACAAAATTTTTAAACTGTAAAAGATTTTCAAATTTTATAAAATGTTTCAAAAATTTTTCCAAGCGTTAAAAAGTCTTGGTTATATCTTGAACTGATTGCAAATTTTCGCAGAATTTTCAAAAATCCTGAAAAATAAAACATAAATTCTCAGAAAATGTTTACATACTCTCTCGATATATCTGAATGCTTGAAAAATCTTTTTGAATTTTCTCGAGAAATCTAGAAAAATTATATTTGCATAACCATAAGGTTATTTCTATGATTTATTTAAAAGCATTTTTTCCTTAAAATTATAATTTGTCCTCAATATTTTTCTTACTTGACTATAAATACTTTTTTCGTTGAAAATTCCACAATTTTTTTAGAA
The DNA here is from genome assembly GCA_932178445.1 of Andricus quercusramuli. Taxonomy (NCBI): domain Eukaryota; kingdom Metazoa; phylum Arthropoda; class Insecta; order Hymenoptera; family Cynipidae; genus Andricus; species Andricus quercusramuli. The sequence continues at coordinate 472,962 of CAKNXH010000119.1, forward strand.
ATTCGTTTTTTTGATTTGAAAATTGATGTCTTTTGATAGTAATTTTATATTTTGTTATTCAATTTTCTCATTGAATTTTCAAATTGAAACTTCAACTACTTGGCAAAAAGTAAACGACTTTGTTGAAAACTTACTTGTTCGCTTGAAAATTTAACTATTTTATTGAAAATTTGTTTTCCTTTGGATGAATTCAACTGTTTCTAATTCAAAATTAAAATTTTTCTTGATTGACATATCAATTATTACATTTTTCGTTGAGAATTCATAATTTTTTTGTTCAAAAGTCCACTACTTGTTGAAAAGTTGAACAATATTGTTTAAAAAAAACTTGTTCTTAAATTAACTTTTTTAGCTTTTTATCTTTTTGGTCTGGGAATAAAACATCTATTTTTTTGTAAGTGCAACTTTTTTTTTGAAAATTCGTCTTTTTTATACAAATTTCATCTCTTTGGATCGAAAATTTATCTTTAAATCAATGAAGAAAAAAAATCTCATCCAAAATGTTGAGTTTTCCAGGCATAAAGAAAATTTTTTTTCATGTTGAATTTACAACATAAACTTGTGGTTTTCCCACCAGAATAATTGATTTTTTGACTAAAAAAGAATATTTTTCAACGAAAAAGAAGAATTTCAAACTGAAGAAGATAAATTTTATATCGAAAATAAAATAGATTCAGAAAATAATAGTTAGAGAAGTAAGTTTCTATCCAAATAAAATAAATTTCCAACAAAATAGTTAAATTTTCTAAAATAAAAGTAATATTTTTAACAAAATAGATGAAATTTCAACTTAAAATGATACGTTTCCAAAAAAAATAGAATAGTTTAGTTTTCAGTCAGAACAATACATTTTCAAGAAATAATGTGATTTTTAACGAAATAGTTCAATTTGAACAAGGCAAATGAACTTTTTACCAAAAAGATGAAATTTTCATAAAAATATATCCACATATACTGAAATTTTTAATTAAAAAAAAAAAAAATTATTTTGAAAAAGGTTTTTTTTTAAACAAAATACATGATTTTTCAACCAAAATTTTCAATTTTCATTGGAATTTTCAACCTGATAGTTGAATTTTCAACCATAAAGCACCAAAAATATTAATATTCTACCACAAAATAGAAAGTTTCAACAAAATACAGAAATTATTAAACAAATAGGTGAATTTTCAACTGAAGAAGATTGATGTTCAACCAAAAATAAAATAGGTGAATTTTCATTTAAAAAAAAATAAATGTTCTATACAAAATAATTTTCAAATCAAAGAAATTCATTTTGAACCAAAAAGATTAATCTTCTGCCAAAAAGGATTGACTTTGAACAAAATACATACATTTTCAAACGAAAACATTAATTTTATACCACAAAAAAGAAAGTTGCAACGAAATACATGAATTTTTAATTGGAAAAGGTAAATGTTCAACCATACATGGAATATTAAAATTTTCAGATGACAATTTTTTTTTAAATGTTAACAACTTAGTTGAATTCTGAACAAAAAAGGTTTTTTAGTCGCTATTCACGATTAGCGAAAAATTGTTAAATTTCGTAAAATAGTTATATTGGTGTAAAAATCCTGGGACCAAAGCCAAATTTACAGAGTGAATGGAGCAAGGACTAATTGAAATATCCTGTAAAATCCACATTCTTCCGTTTTTTTATTCTATGAGGTATTCATCTTGAAAAATATGGAAATTCATTGAAGTGTAAAGTTGTGAAGTGAAAGTCATATTACAGGTGTAATAGGTAAAGAAAAGCTCAATTTGTTAATAGAACTAGCAAACATTACCAGTTTATGCTAAATTTCACATCACGTTTTTCTTACTCTTGAACTTTAAAAATAAAATTTTGATATAAAAACAAAATAATTTAATACATTTTTGTGACACATTTTTTTGGAAAACGCGGTAAATGGAGTCTTATAGAAAATTCTAATCAAATTCAAATAGTCCAATTTAATTCTACCTTGATGAATAGTTTATCCGGAAATACCTTGAAAATGTATTTTTCATGTTTTTTAAATATTAAACAAATATTGAAGGGACGGTATCTGATTATTACACACGCGGAAAGTCATATATTGTCAATTAAAAAAAGTAATGTATCAATTTTAAAGAATTGTAAGTGGAAGAATGGTATCATTCATATTGAATTTTTTGGAATTTTCTCCTTATCATAAGAAAAATTCTGTAAATCATATGCAACGTTCTAAAATTATATAAGATTTTCTGAAAAATCCATCACAAAATGTCGGAAAAAAAATGTTTTTTTCCAAATCTAGTATAATATAAAAACTCTATATGTTAGGTAAAAGTAAGAATTATGAAATTAATCGTATCATGCGCGCCAAAGAAAAAGCAGGTGGAAGCCACACTCAGAAAAATGTTTGTCTGAATCAAACAAATTTCTTTCTTTGATATAGGGTCAAATAAAGATTTGATTGCTTTGAAAAAATATTTGATCAAAACAAAATTTTATTCAAACACACCATTGTTGAATTTAAACAAACTGTATCTGAATCAAACAAATTATATCTTTGATATAGGGTCAAACAAATGTTTTTTTTAAATAAAATAAATATTTTTTTAAGTGATAATTTAACAAGCAAATAATATTGTGGTTGAAAAACTTTTAAAGTGACTTACTTCGAAGACACAGAATGCCACTAAGCAGAAGATGGCACACTTCATGATTAAATAATTCCTTTGACTTCTACTCTTTAGCAAAGATGAATTGGAAATATGACATTGTAATGCGAGAAGCTGACTTTTTATACATAAAAAAACAATAAATATTTAATTATTGGCAGAGATCAGGAAGGCACTGAATCAAGAAAAATATGTTTTGTTGCAATATTTGACAAATCTGCGTGAGCATATGTTGATTTAATTTGTTATATGACATAGTATGTTCTATGATATACATATTGGGAAATAGAACATACACTGAGAGACCCAAATTTTTAATGTTTAATTCATAATTGTGTTTCAGATCGGGAATTACCGTGTCACTGAGATAATTTTTCGAATAGCAAATAGCAAATAGGAAATAACACATGTGTGCAAATATGATTATTACGCAGATTACTGCATTAGGATGAATAAATTGAGGAAATAAGATAAGGAACATAAGGACGGCACCTATTTGTGTATAATATATTTTCCAAAAATTTCCACAGAGTTGAAACAAGCTTTTTAAAATTTTACCATCTTAGGTCCTGAGATTTTCGAAAAACACCATTTTTTTTCAAATCGGGCTGGCAGTCCATGCTGAAGTCACAGAATCATTTGTCCCATAGGTTGTTTCAAAAAAGGAATAAGAGGATACATCTTAGATAGATTAGATGAGAAAAATATTTTGACAAAGTTATGAGTACTTGAATTTGACAAAATGAAATACAAATTATGAAAAAATTGTCAACACTTTTGTGAAAAGCGTGATATTTTCCATTTAATATATTTATTTATCCCTTTCTTTTTGTTTCTGATCCTTTTTCGATTCTGATCCTGATCTTTCATCATTCGAAATCTGTTGGAAGATTTAAAAAAAAGGTTCAAAAGAAAAAAAAAAGAAATTTTATTCTTCTTATAAAAATTATTTGTTTAGGTTCGACCTAGTGAGAAGAGAGAGTTTTGGATGAAAAACGGAAATTCACGTTTTAGAGTAAACAAGTTAGATTTTTTCAGAAATACCGACTTCAAAGAAAAAAGATTTATGTGAAAGTTGTTTCAATTGTTTAATTACGTTCTGCTTTGTTTTTTATGACACCATAAAATTAAATTGTTAAGAAAAAGTTAATCCTATTGTAGGAACCCTATTATAGGATTTTTTTCATCTGTTCAAAATTTGGTACTAACGCATCAATATTGAAACATTTTTTTCAATTTCTATGCTCATATAGTTTAAGTAATGAATATTCAATATAAAGTTATTATTTATATTGAAAAAGAATGTGAAAGAATTTGAGACAATTTCAGGAATTTCACAGCATTTACAAAAATTTCAAGAAAACTTTGCTTTTTTTGAAGGTGTTATAAAAAAATATTTTTTTAATTTTCACATTTATACGTAAAATTTTGAAAGCTATTTAAAATTTCGGAAATGCTTTAAAATGTTACGAAAATCCGTTCAACAGATTAGGATTCACAGGTAAGCATAGGTGAAAAAGAAGACATTTCAAATCTCAAGAAAAAGATGAAATCTCAGTGAAATTTAACAAAACTTTTTTTTTCAGCCTGAAATCAATTTAAAAAAAAATGGTTAATTCTCCAACCAGAGTTGAATTTCAAACAAAATAATCGATTTTTCAACAAAATTTGTAGATTTTTTACCTTCAAAGATAAATTCTCCACCAAATGGTCGAATTTTCAAACAAAAAGATTACAACCACAAATGAACGAAAAAAATTTTCATTTTCAAACTAATAATAAATTTAATTTTAGAAGAAAGTTGCATTTTTTATATAAAAATGCATTAAAAAAGTGAATTAATTTTCAACAAAGTAGTTGAATTTTCGTCTCAAAAAGATAAATTCTCGATCAAATGGTCGAAATTTCAAATGAAAAAGATTAAACTTGAACCAAAAGATGTTGCATTCTTGAATAAATATTTGAATTTTTTAAATAAAGACTTGTGTCTTTAATAGAACAATTAAATTTTCAACAAATTAGTTGAATTTTCAAACATCATAGATAACCTCTCAATCAAATGGAATTTTTTACCAAAAAAAATCCCTTCATATTCGCTTCTATTGAAAAAAAGTACCACTTTATAGCCCAAAATACGAATCTTTTAGAAGAAATTTAGATTTTCAACCCGAAAAATTGAATTCTCAACAAAAATGCAATAGTTGATATCTCAACAAAAAAAATTTCTTTTCAACAAAAAAATTAATTCTCCAGCTAAATTGTTGGATTTGCAATCAAATAGATGAATTTCTGAACGAGAAATATTAGTTTAAAACAAAAAGTGTATTGATTGATATTTCAGCCAAAAAGAAGAAATTTCTACAAAAAAAAATTAATTTTAAAATCATAGAGACAAATTTTCAACAAAAAATATTAATTTTTTTTACCAAAAACTACGAGTTTCCAAGGAAAGTGTAAAATTTAAACCAAAAGTATGAGTTTTTAGCTAAACTCATGAATTTTTCAACTAACAAGACGAATTTCCAACAAATAATTAGTTTTTAGTCAAAAAAAAAAAAAAAA
>CAKNXH010000119.1:478272-500016 GCA_932178445.1 Andricus quercusramuli
ATATATATATTAAATTTTTAATCGATTATAAATACTTTTTTCCACAAAAATGCTAAAAAAGATTCAACAGTCGTTATGACAAGATTTAGTTATAAACAATTAATAAAAATATTTTTTCATGGCTTAATGAAATATTACACATTTTTAATCAATTATAATCACTTTTTTGCCACCAAAATTTTAGGACTAAAAGAATTTTTTTTCTCAGATGTACGCAGATTTCTGTAGACTCTATTTCATCCACTGACATCATCAACGCAAACTGTACCTGACACGATTTATTTTGAGAAAACTAAACTCCACTTTTTTGCGGGTGAAGAAAGGAAAAAATGGCCAACTACGTGAAATAATTAGGTGCAAAGGTACAGCAGCTTTTTTTTTAAATTCAGTGATTTTTTTCTGAAAATCCAAAAAAAATGGGGAATTTTCAATATATCATAACTCGAAATCTATGGAAGATAGTGGATTATTTTTCCAACAAAATGTTATCATTTTTTTGTCCTCTTCCTTTTTCCTGTTGGACATTTCGCTCTGAAATGCAATGGAAATCATCCGCCCATGCAAAAGTTACTTTTGGAACTGCTCAAAAAAAATTCTGGTTCGGGAATCGATCTATTGTAGCATTTTTGATATGTCAGAAGGGACCCGATAACTAAAGATTCTTATTAAAAACATTGGATGGAGGATTTTTTCGGGAAGCAAACTTCCAGATGCTTGAACTATAACTCCTCCAGTTTTTTCATTCACTCCTCACCTACTCCATCCTCCCCTTACACCTTTACCACATTTTCTTACCAGTTTCTTCTATCTTTCATTCCTCTCCTAGATCCTTCCCATACATGCTCCCGTGTTTCCTCTTACCTCTTACCTCTCTTAGCTCGTTTATCAATCTAAATCTTGCTATTGGGGTCCATCTCCTCTCTTCTTGTGACTTTTCTAAATACTTTGGTACTCCTTCCTAGACAGGTGAGGGTGTCCGTCCGTCCATCAGTCCGTTGTACTTTTCTCCAAGAAAGGAAAGCAAAGAGGAATTATGGAAGGAGAATCAGGGTAACAGAAGTAGGAGAAATTAGGGAAGGGAAAGTATGTAACGTAGGAGAAATGATCGAGTGGTAGTAGGGGAAGTTATGTGGAATGAGGGTGAGTACGGGAAGTTTGGGTGAATGAGAGATGGGAAAGCAGTAGAAATAAGAAATGGGAAGAGCTAGTGTGAATGAGGGAGAGTAGGGGAACTGATTAGAAATGAGTATGAGTATGGGAGGGAAAGTGGACGGGTAAGGGAAGTAGGGAAAGGGAGTGTAAGCTGGAGGAGCGAAGAGAGTGAGAAGCAGAGAAGGAGAAGTTGGAGAAGGGAGGCAAAGTATGAACTTAGAGGAGGGGGAGCAGTGTAGGTTTGGGGGAGTACAGGTGAGTGAGGTTCAAGTGACATAATTAACGTCTCAATAGGCTGCGAAACCCTTTTTTGTGACAGCACAGCGCCTACTTTGTCTAATTTTTCCCAATTCTTCATAGTTTATTCTGGTCCTTTCTCCTATATCTCTAGCACTAAAGAGCTCCTTTCTTTCTTCTTCCCATCTTGTTAGTTCTATCGCCCTTCATCTTCTTTTTTCCACCTCTTTCAAACACTTTCTCTCTAACTCTCCTCTCTTTCCCTTCCTCAGCTTCTTCACTCTCCATATAACCAGGCTTCCTCCAGTCTACCTCTAGCGACCACTTTATACGAATGTCCCTGACAGTGATCCAAAGTGCCTCTCATAGAAATTCCCTGACTTTTGAAAGATTTTTTCCCCAAAATCCCTGACTTCCCCTGACCAATTATATTCGCTAACTTATCCCTGATTTCCATAAAAGAAGTGCAGAAGGACGGCAATAATTTTCCCAATATGATGAATGTGAAAAAATATTCCCTAAAGCTGAAACAGAAGAACTCTTATTGTTGAAGACAACTGAAAACATTTGTTAATTCTTTGAACTTAGAGAAAATATTTGTATCAATTTGCCATTAAATGTGAAGATGAAAGTAGAAGCTAATGGGAAAATAATAATGGTGAGCAAAGAAGTGCGAATGTCTCGGATTCGCTGAAAGTAAAATCGACGGGAATTGGAATTTCCCGTCGTTCTTTTGTAATGCAAAGAGGTTTCAGTGTCGAGGTGTCTGTGGTGCGAACAGCGGTGTCTTTCAGAATTAAGTAGTTACGACCCTTTTAGAGGTCCTACCCCGGGCCTCGATTTCACCCTCGTTGATTCTTTCCGCGAGGTTCTCTCTTTTAAATCAGCCTTTACTTTCGCCCGAGTTTATTAAAAGGGTGAAGAAACGACACCCCGGAGGTGGTCGCTTTTAATATCCTTTGATTGATAGGATTAGAACTTTTAGAGTCGCTAACAATCCAATGTGAACAGTGTGAACTCAAGGCTCTTAAAACGACTCGGATTTTCGCCACATACATAATACGTCCACAAAAGTGCATTGTTTAATGTAATATTTGAACCACATAACCTAAAGGCAATTTTACAGGGTGGAGTTAAGCGATTTTTGCTAAAAATGTTCTTAATGTATTTTTGGTGATCAAAAATGGAGTTTTTTTTCGCTTCAAAATGCAAAGAGCCAGCCAACCCTTTATGCCGGGCTGCAGTCACCCGATCTAGTTTCAAGTCAAAAAAAATGGCCAAGTACCGCGTCTTCGTCGCTCATAGTAATATATAATATAATGTATGTATGTATACCATTAAGCCATTTCCCTTTCGGGGTAGTTTCTTGTAGTAAATAACTGCAAGTGTGGGCTCACCACATCCACGACACGCCAACAGCACGCAGTTAGTAGTATTCCCGAATGGTGACCCATCCAAGTACTAACCGCGCCGAACACTGCTTATCTTCAGTGATCTAACGAGAACTGGGTTTTTCAGCGTGGTATGGTATAATAATACGATATAATTCAATAATAAAAATAACATATAATGATAATTTTTCAAAAATTTGATGTTATACCATTAAGCCATTTCCCTTTCGGGGTAAGCGTGACTGACTCGGTGAGGAAGGGAGTCATGTTGGAGAATGGTGTATGGATTCAAGATTGGTTTGAGATTTCCGTGTTATTTATTTGAATAGCACGTTCGTTACACATCACTTCTCCGACCCAGGTTGCTGATCAATCTATCTAGCGACCACCCCAAGTGAAGACCCTCACAATGTCATTATGTAAAGCTTTCCACTCGGGTCCATCAGTATCCAAGATATTTTGTTTCAGGCATCATTCACTCTGCTAACACTTTTCTTCATGCACTTTTTATAAACTATTTGTCGGCAAACTTTCCTGTCCAGGCATACCTATCTTGCTTCCGCCACGTCCATGCATTGTCTCATGCAAGCTTTCATGCTTCTATGGCTTTTCATGTCTTTCCGAATTAGTCTTCCATTCACACATTCTAGCTATTCTTTCCGATGTCTGCCTTTTGGACTTTGCCATTAACTTAACCTTGATACACTTGTTTCGTTAGTAATTCATCTTTCATTCTTTCAACGTGCTCAAACTATCCTAACGAATTTCTTCACATACGTCAACTAGTGTCTCCTCTACATCACATTCTTTGAGGATTATCTCATTACTCACTTAGTCTATCAGTGTTTTGCTGCGAAGGAATTTCATGTTAATGGCGTTATTTTACTCTCATCTTTTTACAGTATGTCCAGGTCTCCCTACCGTATGGATCAGTCTCTATAAATACAGAATTATGTATTACCCTTTCAGCTTCACTTGATATATTTTTATTTCTGATAATGGGCTCTGCTCTACCGAGAATCTTAACCTCGTTCATACGCCTATCTAACTCTCCATCTATCTTTCCGTCGGTAGTGAATAGGCTACCAAGATATGTGCACTTATCAACTTGTACTATCCTCTCAGCATTTAGGACAATGTTGCACATTCCCTTCTCAACCCAATTGACCGATGCAGCCGTATAGAAGAAAATTTTTTCAAATAAACGTGCCTACATTTCTCAGAAAGGTTTTAGAAATACTTAATGAATATCTACTCCTTCAATTTATTATTAATTATTAATTTATTATTTTAATGTCCCAATTTTTGAGGTAAGTTGGTTTGGTGATAAGAAAAAAATAATTTATTTACCGGCAAAAAGAAGGACATTATATAATATAAAATTTCGAAAAGACGTTTGGTCTGCTCAATGAAAATTGTTTTTGGTCAAAACAAAACAGTTTGTTCGTTGAACAAATCTATTTTGAATTGAAGCATTTTCTGTTTTTATAGCTTTTTCTTTAAACGAGGAATATTTTGTTTCATTCAAAAAAATAATGAACAAATAAAGAGGTTATGTTCATAATCCTGAATTTTAAAGTCGAATCACATTAAGACTTTATTTTAAATACTTTATAAAAGTATCTGCTTCGGTTAAAAAGTTAAATGTTGTTTTCTTGATAATTTGTATTTTCGGTCGAGGATTCAACTATTTTGTTGAAAAATCGTTGTTTTGCGTAACATTTTTTCCAACTGGAAATTGAACTATTATAGTTGAAAATTCATAGTTTCAGTTACAATTTTATTTCCCTGGTTGAAAATAAAACAATTTTGTTTCATTCCTTTTTGAATATTTTTTTGTTGTTGAAAATGTAACTTCCATTTCTTAATGAAGATTTATCTTTTCAATTGAAAATAGAACTATTTGGTTGAAAATTAATCTATTTTGTTGAAAATTACACAATTTTGTTGGAAAGTACACGTTTTTGTTGGATAATCGTGTTTTTTCTGTTGAAATTTTTTTTCTGAGCAGAAATAATTTTGAAAATTGGTACTTTTTGGTAAAAAATTAATCTTCTTGGCTAAAAATATATATATTTTTTTTTTGAAATTTGAACTACTTGCTTGAGAATTAATCTATATTGTTGAAAATTAAACATTTTTTTCAAAAAGTTCAAGTTAAGAAGCCAAATTTTTGTAAAAAGAACACCTGATGTTCCGCAATATTATTTCACTGCAGTAACTTAATTTTTTTCTCTATAATAGTGAAAATATTACTATAAAATGGTCAATAATCATGAAGTAAAATAAATGAGTAATTTAATTTAATTTTTAATTGTAATCGGCTTTCAGTAATATGTAACTTTCATTCAAATATAATATTTTATCCCATCTGGAATTAGATGCAAATAAAACCACTGATATAATTGGTGAAGATGTTTACAATTGAAAATTTGCCAACTTGTTTAGTCTTGAATGTTTATTGTTTGAAATCATTGAATTTTTTATTATTTTTAGTGTGTGTAATTTAAAATGATATAGTTCTGAACATGTGTAAAAATAGTTCGATTTTGAAAATTCAAAATTGCAAACACTTCAATTTTGAAAATGCACAAATAAAAATCCCCAATACTGATGATTTGAAAGATTAAAACTCCAGTTTTTAATTTCAAATCTTCAATATTAGAGAAATTGAAGAAATCTTTTTCAAAATTCTTTTGAATTTGACAGATTTACAATTCAAAGTTATACAAGAGTTACAATTATTGAAAACTCATTATTTTAGAAATGTATTGCTAAAAAATTCTCAATTATACATCTTGCAAACTGAAAAAATTTCGCATGTAAAGCATCAAAGTTACAGAATTTTTAACTGTGAAACTAAAACTTGCATAATTTTCAATTGTCAATATTGAGAATTGAAAACTCTTCATTTTTGAAGATGTATTAATAGAAAATATAATAATATAATAATATATATATTAATAATATATGAATATTATTATTGTTCATCCTGAAACTTGGAAAATTTTTAAGTGCAAATTCAAAAACAATCATTTGAAAATTCTTTATTTTGATGATTTTCGAAATCAAGGTGTCAATTCTGAATCTCCCAAATTGAAAAAATTTCTAAGTAGATCATCAAAAACACAAAATTTTTGATTGTGAAACTTTAACAAAAATTTTAAACTTTCTACGATTTCAAAGAGTTACAATTATTGAAAATTCTTGAGTTTTATACATGTATTAATCCAAATTCTTAAATTTGGACTATTTTGCTGATTTTGAAAATCAGAAGTAAAGTTTTCTATTCTAAATCTTCCTAATTAAACAAATTTTTGAACAGAAACATGAACATTACACAAGTTTTAATTGTGGAATTAAAAACTTGCATAATTTTCAATTGTAAATGTTGAAATATATATAATAATTTTGTATTGTAAATTTTCAAAATTAAAAGCCTTTCAATGTTAAAGATTTACAATTCAAAGTTCTACAATTTTGAAGAATTGCAATTGAAAAATTTTAATTTTAAAGATGTATAAATCATGGAAATTTTTTAAATTTTTTATGATTTTCGAAATCAAGTTTTCAATAATAAATTTTCTAGATTGAAAAAAACTTCGAAATTGAAGCATCAAAACTACAGAATTTTTAATTGCGAGTCATAAAAATTAAAATTTCTTCAATATTAAGGATTTACACTTCAAAGATGTACAGTTTTGTAGAATTACAATTGACAATTTTTTTATTTTTACGATTTGCAGTTTAAAAATATTTAATTTTAAAAATGCATTGAAATACGAATTCTTAAATTGTGATGATTTGTATGGTACTAAAGATCAAAATTGAAAAATTGTTAATTGTAAATATTTCAAATTGATGAAAACTAACATTCATCAAAATTACAGAATTTTAATTATAATTTAATTGTGAATTTCCAAAAGAAAAAAATCTTCAAATTTCATAGATTTTGGAATAGTTGAATCATAAAGATTTACAGTTGAAAATTCTTCAATTTTCAGGATTTTTAATGTGAAATTCTTGAACTTTTATTATTGCCAATTGAAAAGTCTTCAATATTTAATGTGCATAATAGAAAATGATACATTGCTTATTACCTTTTTGGAATAGTTCATTCACATAGATTTCAGATTCCAAATTCGTCAATTGTGTAAAAATGATAGCGTTAATTTATTCTTTGAATATTCTTATAATTCTTTACATATGTAAAATATATTCCCGTATCGAAAAAACGAACTTTGCAGGAACTTTAAGTAACTTCAATCACTGACTGGAAACTAAACATTCAGTACGATTTTCACGATTCATTTCACGATTTAGATGTAGGTGTACTTCAATGCCTTTCTTTGAAGAAATTTCCTCAAAACTGTATCTAATTTTTAATTATCCTAATGTCAGTTAAAAATGATTGTTATTTCGATCTACAATAATGAGAATTTATTGTTCCAATTCAAACCAAAGAATTTCCATTCAATCGAAGCAACTTCAAGTGTTAATAGAATTTTATGATATGTGAAACTGAGGCAGAGGAGACCACTCTACAGTAGATGATGATTAATTTAAAATCATTCATTTGATTTAAATATTAGTTAGGATGCTATACGTGTTGATAAAATAAAATCAAAATTTATTATTTTAGGTATATTTGTGCTTTTAGTTAACAATTATCTACTGTAGGGTAGTCTCCCCTATGCTTATAAACTATCAAACTGGCTGTTATTCAAAAACTAAATAGACGAAAGCTAAGTGAGTGGAAGCATAGGAGCTTCAATGCAGACAAGATGAATAAATGAATTTGAAGATTACTATTATTAATTATATCGTAACATAAAAAAATTCAGCTAGGCATGTCAAAAAATATACATTTCGCAGATAAAATATTGACATTCTCACTGGTCTTGAATGATTGTAAAGTCTTATTCAAAAATCTGCATCTTTGATTCGCAACATTTCCGAATTAATTTCATTGACAGTATAATTTGAATGAAATATCAGTTAAGGCTAAGTACAATGAATAATATATCAGCAGCAAGATACCACACAGGTGAGAAATTAACATTTTTGTCTGATGCAAAGATGAGTGAAAAAGGTATGAATAAAATATCAATTGCATAATTGGACGGGGAAAAAGAGAAACCTGGAAAATATTAATTTCCTGATCCCTAAGGCCACGTGAGATTCTGCCTTATTTTATCCGTCAGGAATAATTTAATGAAGTTATCGTCAAGTAGCGGAGAAGTCTCTGGGAGTGTGTGTAGTTTAATATGTTTCCACAACAACCATCCAGAACCAACCCTTAGCCAGCGGCAGCTCGCTGCACAATTAGGAAGGAGTCACGCGGGGGTTCCCCGCGGACGCTTCGGAGTTTGAGTTATATATTTTTTATATATGCAAATTAATTCCGTCGCTTTTCGTAATTCCATAAATTCGTTGTTCGTCAGAACTGCGTGACAGACGGAAACGTCGGGACGAGAGTGCCGGATGGTAACGTGGGCGCAAGGGAGAGTTAAGGAACAGGGAGACGGAAAACCAGTAAAGTTGAGGAGAGGGTGATGTAGAGAGAGGAATGGGGGTGGGGGTAGAAGTGAGAATGTAAGAGAGGGTGAGTACAAGAATAATTGAAGACGAGTTTCCTTCGAGCAGATCTGAATGCAAGGGTGGTTGTGCCACACGACGTGGGGGTGGGTGGGTGGGATGTTGATAGAGGCAGCACCAGATGTTATCTTCCTCCTTGGGGTGACGCCATCAACTTTTAGACAATGCAAGACTTTTCGACAAAATATCAAACTTTCCTCGCCTCTTGTTCTCTTCTCAACCTTTCCATCTTCGGATGAGCTACTTGTTTTGGACTAGTCACTAGATGTCGTCTCTCACAGCAATAGGAGATACCGGAATATCCCGTTCGATCCCGTTTATATTCCAGGTTGTCCCGGTGATGTCTCAGGGATAAGAAGTTAGATATCCCAGAAACGTCCCCTAGATATCCGGGGAATCTTGGGAATATCCCTGGGTTATCTTAATTTCCTTTTTGCGAAATATCCGACGGATTAACCCTGGGACGTACCTGCTGGGACAACTTGGAAGGTAAATGGGATCGAATGAGATATCATGGTGTATCCTATTACTGTGAGGGGTTAGGGGCCATTTAAAAACTATATCACACTTCTAGGAGGAAGAGTAAATGTTATTTTCTGATGATTGTTTACATAGGGGAGAGAGGGGTTGACGCAGAATACTATACCACTTATGGAAAATATATATGTATATAGCAATGTTTCCCCTGTTCCCCTTTCTGTACCCTTTTTACAGAATTCCATTCTTGTTTTTCGCCCAAATGCGAACTACACTAATGGAATCTAATAAGAAAATCCAACTATATTGGGATGAAAGTTAATGTTTTTCCGGTTGAAAAGTCTACTTTTATATTTTTAGTTCAGAATTGATCTCGTTTGGTTACACATTCTACTATATGGTTGAAGATTGAACTACTTTGTTGAAAATTCATTGTTTTTTTCTTGAAGTGAAAATTCATCATTTTCAGTTGAAAATTCCACTACTGAATTTTTCATTGAGATTTAATTTATTTTGTTGAAAGTTTATCTACTTGGTTGAAAGATGAAATTCTCTAAACGAAAATTCTGCTATTCAGTTGAAGATTCAACCATTCAATTTTTTGTTTCAAAATTTATATTTTTTCATATAAAATTCAACTTTTTTGCGAGCCGAAAAACCAAATTTTGAAGCAAAAACATTATTTTCAAACAAAAATGTTGTATTTTTGTTTCAAAATAATTGAATATTCATCAAAAATAAAGAAGTCAAAACAAAACAGTTTACTAGTAGATTCAATGCTTTCACATGATTCATTATGATAAAATAAAATTTAAAACTGTTAAAGCTTTTTCGGGTTTCAATCATGTGCGAAACTATGAATCTTGCCGATGTTTTATGAACATCGCAGTTCACTTCTTTAGTGCTGACCTGAAACTGAAGTTTCAGGTTATGTTGTTCTTATATATATATTCTCTAAGATGCCTGTAATTGGCAAAAGCCCCCCATGGTGGGCACTGGTCGAACTTTATAGGTCAATCATGCCTTTTTTAGAAAACCTGGGTGGACGGAAAGCCAAATCGGATTGGTATTATATCCATTGTCCCTATTGATTTTATTATGATGTTTTTAGATTTCGATTGCTTCTCTCTGTTTTCTTGGAAAAATATTGTAAGTTCTTGCGATTATGGTTGTTTTGTCACATAAGATGCTATGTCCTGTTTCGATATGATGCTCAGCTAGTGCTGATTGTGTGAAATATTTTAGCCTCACTTTACTTTCATGTTCCTTCACACGTTGGCTGACAGCCCTTCCGGTTTTTTCAATATAGACTTGGCCACAAGAACGATGGATTTTATATACTCCCGGAACACTGAAAGGTGCCTTTTTGTCTTTAGGGTTGTTTAGAAGTTGTCCCATTTTCGCAGAGAGCTTAAATATAGTTTGGTTGTTGCGTTTGTTGAGAATTCTTCCTATTTGTTCTGTGATACCTTGAATGTAGGGTAGGATGGTGGCCGTTTTTCTCTCTCTTTCCATAATAGGTTGTGTTGACTTGTTTTTTTGAGTGTATTTTCCTATTTCTTTATTAATTTGTTTGTTTGTGTAATCGTTTTGTATTAGGATTTGTTTAACATTTTGTAGTTCTTTTTGTAAGTTATCTTTATCTGTTATGGAGACAGCTATGTATACAAGAGAGTTGATGACTGATTGCTTTTGAGATGGGTGTTGGTGGAAGGAGGCATGTAAGGATCTGTTTGTATGGGTAGGTTTTCTATAAACTTCATTTCCTAATGTGTTATCAGATCTTTTATAAACTAGTACGTCCAAGAAAGACTTGTTTCCGTTTTGTTGAATTTCCATGGTGAACTTGATACTAGGGTGTTACTGATTGATAAAATTGAAGAACTTGTGCAGTTCATCCAGTCCATGTCTCCAGATGACAAAAGTGTCGTCAACGTAGCGGCAAGAAAATTCTGGTTTGAGCTTGGATTTGTTAAAGATTTTAGTTTCTAGATTTTCCATGAAAGTGTTGGCTATTACAGGTGAGATTGGAGATCGCATTACTGCTTCTCAGGTTTGTTCGTCAAATTCGCTATTGAAAGAGAAGTAGGTATTAGTGAGACAGTATTTTATCAAAGGTGTGAGATTGGCGGGGAAGTTTGCAAAGGATTTAATAATATCGATTGTATCAGAGATTGGTACTTTCGTAAAGAGAGATACTACGTCGAAACTTACTAGGATGTCTTGGGGTTGAATGTGAATTTGTTGTATCTTTCTGATGAATCCAAAAGAGTTTTGTACGTGTGTGATAGAATTTCTTGTGGAAGGATGTAGTTTTTTTGCGAGAAAGCGTGCTAGGTTGTAAGTTGGTGAGTTTATTGCGCTGACGATCGGTCTGAGTGGAATGTTGTTTTTGTGGATTTTCGAAAGTCCGTCAAGTCTTGGAGAGATGGAATTAGTAGGTATTAATTTAGATATTGTTTCGCTGTCAAGTTTTGAGTCCTTCAGGAGGGTTTTTGTTTTGCTAATTTTGCTAACTATTGTTCTTGTGGGGTCTTTTTCAAGTTTTTTTATATGTATCATCTGTTAGAAGGTCCATGATTTTGTTGTTATATTCTTCTTTATTCATTACGACTGTTGTGTTGCCTTTGTCTGCGGCTAATATTATGATTTCTTTATTCTGATTGAGTTCTTCAATTGCTGGTTTTTCTTGTTTTGTTAAGTTTCAGGAGGGAAGTTGGGCTTGTCGTAAGATGTTGGCCGTCCTACGCCGTATGTATGTTAATGGTGCGTGCTTTACTGGAAGTAATTTTTCAAATTTCATTTTTTTATTTTTTGACATTTGGTCTACATGGGACCGCATATAGTTTTACCAATCTCAACGGATTGAAGATTCTTGCAATCAAAAACAAAAAATAAAATTCGATAAATTACTTCCAGTAAAGCACGCAACATTAACTAACACAGTAAACAACATCTCTGACTATCCCCTTAGCAATGAAATGATTTCAGCCTCATCTAAAGGACATAACTTTGCAGTAGCTTCCTCCAAAATCTCGAAAGAAGAAATTATCAGTGATTTGGAATCCACAATATATACCCTTTCCCCCGAAAAAGCGAATGACATGCGGTGTCGGATGGCCAACATCTTACGACAAGCTCAACTTCCCTCCTCAAACTTAACAAAACAAGAAAAACCAGAAATTAAAGAATTCAATCAGAATACAGAAATCATAATATTACCCGCAGACAAAGGCAACACAACAGTCATAATGAATGAAGAAGACTATAACAACAAAATCATAGACCTTCTAACTGATGATACATATCAAAAACTTAGAAAAGACCCCACAAAAACAATAGTGAGCGAAACCAAAATCCTCCTGAAGGACTTGAAACTTGAATGCAAAACAATATCTAAATTAATACCTACTAATTCCATCTCTCCAAAACTTTACTGACTCCCAAAAATCCACAAAAAAAACAACACTCCACTCAGACCGATCCTCAGCGAAATAAACTCACCAACTTACAACCTAACATGCTTTCTCGCAAAAAAACTAAATCCTCTCACAGGAAATGCTATCACACACGTACAAAACTCTTTTGACTTCATCAGAAAAATACAAAAAATTCTCATTCAACCCCAAGACATCCTAGTAAGTTTCGACGTAGTATCTCTCTTTACGAAAGTACCAATCTCTGATACAATCGATATTATTAAATCCTTTGCAAACTTTCTCGCAAATCTCACACCTTTGATAGAACACTGCCTCACTAATACCTATTTCTCTTTCAATAACCAATTATACAAAGAAACCTCAGGAGCAGCAATGGGATATCCAATATCACCTATAATAGCCAACATTTTCATGGAAAATCTAGGAACGACAATCATTATCGAATCCAAGCTCAAACAGGAATTTTGGTGTCGTAAAGTTGACGACACTTTTGTCATCTGGAAACATGGATTGAATGAACTACACAAGTTCTTTAATTTCATCAATCAGTTACACCCTAGTAACAAGTTCACCATGGAAATTGAACAAAACGGAAAATTGCCTTTCTTGGACTTACTAGTTTATGAAAGATCTGATAACACATTAGGACATGAAGTTCACAGAAAACCTACCCATACAAACAGATCCCTCCCACCGACATGCCTCATCCCACCGACACCCGTCTCAAAATCAATCAGTCATCAACTCCCTTGTATACAGAGCTGCCTTTATAACAGATAAAGATAACTTACAAAAGGAACTAGAAAATGTTTAACAAATCCTAATACAAAACGATTACACAAACAAATTAATGAAGCAATGAGAAAATACACTCAAAAAAATAAGTCAACAAAATCTACTATAGAAAGAGAGAGAAAAACGACCACCATCCTACCATACATTCAAGGTGTCACAGAACAAATAGGAAGAATTTTTAACAAACACAACAACCAAACTATATTTAAGCCACCTGCGAAAATAGGACAACTTCTAAACAACCCTAAAGAGAAAAAGGCAGCTTTCAGTGATCCGGGAGTATACACAAAGCCCTTGCTCTTGTGGCACGCCATCAGCAATAGCTGAGCATCATATCGAAACATGACATAGCATCTTATTTGGCAAAACAACCATCGTCGCAAAAACTTACAATATTTTTCCAAGAAAACATAGAGAAGCAATCAAAATCTATGTTTTGAAAAATGTTTTGAAAATCTATGTTTAGGGAAAACCCTAATAACATCAATAGGGACAATGGATATAATACCAATCCGATTTGGCTTTCTGGGCACTCTGGCCTATCACAGGAATCGTACAAAATACATGTATAAGAACAACATAACCTTAAACTTCAGTGTTAGGTCAGCCCTGAAGAAGTGAACTACATTGTTCACGAAACGTCGGCAACATTCATAGTTTCGCGCAAGATTGAAACCCGAAAAAGCTTGAGAAGTTTTAAATTTCAATTAATCAAAACAGTTTACTTCTTAAGCCTGAAGGACAAATTTTACACTGAAAACGATCAAGTTTCAATCAAAAATGAAACAATTAAATTTTCAGTGAAAAAGGATTATTTTCAACCAAAAAAAAAACAAAAAATTTTCGAAGAAAAAATTTCAGTCTCAAACAACTAAAATTAATTTTTAATAAAGTATTTCATCTCTCAACTAAGTGGTTGGATTTTTAACCAAAAAATAAGTAAATTCTTGACGATAAATGTAATAGTCGATGTAAGAAAAATTTAATGTTTATTCAGAAAAAGTGGAATAGAAATAAGAAAGATGTTTTTTAGCAATATAGTTGAATTACATACTTACTGAAAAAGATTCGTTTTCAATAAAAAATCGAACAATTCGATTTCTACCAAAAATGGAATTATTAAATTTTCACCAAAAATGGGAGAATGCAATTTTAACAAGAAAAGAGCTCAGTTTTTAATTTGGTAAAAAGTTTCACCAAAAAGATGAGTTTTGAGTAGAAGGTTAAATTTTCAACAAAAAAAGAAAACTAATTTATAACATATAAGTTTAATCATAAAACCAATAGCCTTCACTAATTCAAGCAGTTGTTAGTTGAAATTTGAACTTCTTTGTCAAACAATAATTCTAATATTTGGTTGGAGATTTAACTATTTAATTTTTCCAATAAAAATTCACCTACTCTCGTAAATATTCAACTTCTCCGTTGAAAGATAAACTACTTCATTAATAATTTATATCATTGGCTTTAATATTTTGTTGAAAATTCGTTCTTTGATTGGAAATCATTATTTAAACAGAAAAATCGAATATTGCATTATTGGTTGAAAATTGATGGTTTTAAGTTAAAATTTCATGTATTAAAAAAATGATTATTTTTTTCAAGTCGGAAATCCATCTCTTTCGTTAAAATTTGACTATTTCGTTTAAAATTGAATTTTTGTTTGATGATATAACTTTTCTCTAGAAAAAACGCCCTTTTGGTTTGAAAATTTAAAAATTTGTTCAATTTTTTTTCTTAAATTAAAAGTCAAGAATTAATCTGTTCTGGTTTTGTATTCAACAATATTGTTGAGAATGCCTTTTTTTGAGTGGTATTCAACTATTTTTTATTCACAATTCAAATCTTTTTTGGTTGAAATATCAACTATACATCATTTTTCGTTGAGAATTCATCTTCTTGGTTAAATTCGACTGCTTTGGATTAAAAATGGAAACATTAACTATTAGATTTCTCGTTAGAAATCAATCTTATTTTATTTAAATTCCAAGTAATTGTTTCAAATTTGAAATTCTTTGTTAAAAATTCATTTTTGTTTGTTAACGATTCATCATTTTAGTTGAAAATTCAACGATTTTGTTGAATATTCAATGATTTCGTTACGAATCTAACTATTTCTTAAAAATTCAATAATTTTGCTTAAAATTTCATAATTCGATTCAAAATGTTGAAGACATTAACTGTTTTCGGTTAAAGTTTGATTTTTTTTTATTTGAAAACTCGACAATTTGGTTGAAAATTGATCTTTTTATGTCAAAAATTTAGCTATTCGGTTAAAAATTCAACTGCTCTGTTAAAAATTCATCTCTAGCCAAAACTAAAGTAATCTGCTTTAGATATGTTTCTATGGCTGGAAACTTCAGCTTTTTTGCTAGAAAAGTTTTTGGTTGGAAATTAATTTTTCTTGGAGAAAAATTGAACTGCCTACTAATAACTTTGTGTTTTTGGCTTGAAGATTTGACTATTTGTTTGAAGACGCTTCGAGGACTGTTCAAGTTTGGAGTTAATTCCTCTTTGTTTGCAAATTCGACGATTGGGTTGAAAATTCAACTATTTTGATGAAAAATTCCATCTAATGGAAATTTGAAATTGGTGGATAGATAAAAATCCGTGGATTTTTGGTCCAAATTTGGAGGCTTATATTCAGAAAGTCGATATTGATCAACGACCATCCAAAAATCATAAAGAGATTCTATCGAAGGGAAATTCGGTATTGGTGGATAGAAATAAATCCTTGGAATTTCGGTCCAATCAGAAAGGCTCATGTTCAGAGAGTCCATATTGATCAACGACCATCTACAAATCAGAAAGAGGTTTCAACATAGGGAAAATTGGTATTGGTGGATAGATAGAAATCCTTGTTGTTCTGATCCGAATATAAAGGTTCATGTAGATTTTGATCATCCATCATCTATAATTCATAATGAGGTTCCATCATAGGTAAATTTGGTATTGGTGGATAGATAGAAACCTTTGGAGTTCTGGTCTCAATATGAAGGTTGATGTTGAGAGAGCCGATATTAATTAACCATCATCCACAAATCATGCAGAGGTTTCATAGTGGGGAAATTTAGAATTAGTGAATAGGGGAAAATCCTTGGATTTCTGGTCCGCAAGAAGGTTGATGTTCAGAGAGTTGATTTTGATCAACGATCATCTAGAAGTAATAGAGAGGTTCCATCAGAGGAAAATTTGGTATTGGTGGATAGATGGGAATAGTTCGTGTTTTGGTCCGAATGGAAAGGTTAATGATCAGAGAGTCTGTATTGATCAACGATCATCTACAAATCATAAAGAGGTTCGATTAAAGGAAAAGTTGGCATAGGAGGATAGATGAAGATCGTTGAAGTTCTGGTCTGAATGAAAAGGTTGATGTTTAGAGAGTCGATATTGATCAATGATCACCTGAAAATCATGAAGAGCTTTCATGAAGGGGGAATTTGACATCGGTAGATAGATAGAAATACTTGGTGTTCTGTTCCGAATAGAATGGTTCATGTTCAGAGAGTCGATATCGATCAACCATCATCCACAAAAACATAAAGAGGTTCCATCATAGGACAATTTGGTATTAGTGAATAGATGCCAATCCTTGAAGTTTCATTCCAAATATAAAGGTTGATGTTCAGAGAGTCGATATTGATCAACGATCATCTAGTAATAAGAAATAGGTTCCATCATAGGAAAATTTGGAATTGGTGAATAGATGCAAATTCTTGGAGCTCTGGTCCGCATAGAGAGAATTGTGCACAGATAGAAGTGCTTGGAGTTCTGGTCCAAATATGAAAGTTGATGTTCAGAGAATCAATATTTATCAACAATTACCTGAAAATCATTAATAGGTTTCATAGTAGGGAAATTTAGAATGAATGAATACGTAAAAATCCTTGGAGTCCTGGTCCGCAGAAAGGTTGATGTTCAGAAAGGTGTTATTGATCAACGATCTTCTACAAATCGTAAAGAGGTTCCATCAAAGGGAAATCCAGTATTGGTGGATAGGAAACAATACTTCGTTTACTGGTCCCGATAGAAAGGTTCATGTTCAGACAGTCGATACTGATCAATGATCATCTAGAAAAACATAAGGAGTTTCCATCATAGGGAAATTTGGTATTGGTGGATAGATGCAAATCCTTTGATTTTTGATCCAAATATAAAGTTTGATGTTCAGAGAGTCGATATTGATCAACGGTAATATTCAAATCATAAAGAGGTTCCATCGAAGGGAAATTTGAAATTGGTGAATAGATGAAAATTCTCGGAGGTCTGGTCCGCATAGAAAGGTTGACGTTCAGAGAGTTGATTTTGATCAACGATAATCTACAATTCATAACGAGGTTTCATCATAGAAAAATTTCGAATTGGTGGATAGATAACAATCCGTGGAGTTCTGTTCCGATTAGGTAGGCTGATGTTTAGAGTGTCGATATTGATCAGCGATCATCTACAAATCATAAAGAGGTTCCAGCACAGGTAAATTTGGTATTGGTGGATAGATAGAAATCCTTGGAGTTCTGGTCTAATTAAGAAGGCTCATGTTCAGAGATTCGATATTGATTGAAGATCATCTACAAGTCATAAAAAGGTTCCATCAAAGAGAAATTTGGAATTTGAGGATAGATAAAAATCCTGGTAGTTTTGGTCCAAATAAAAAGGTTGTTGTTTAGAGAATCGATATTGATCAATGATCATCTACAAATTATAAAGACCTTTCATTAAAGGGAAATTTGGTATTAGTGGATAGATAAAAGTCCTTGGAGTTCTGGTCCGAATAGAAAGGTTGATTATAGTCCTCCGATCGAAGAAGAGGAATGGCCTAGGTCTTTGAGATGATTTGATCAAGTGCTGATAAGGACCAAGGGAGGGAGTCAAGGGACGTTAATGCGGCCGGTTAGAGTTCCGAATCGAAGCATGAGAGGCTGAGATAGAGAAGTGAGATAGAAAAAGATAGAAAGTGGGTGGCGAAGAAAGTGGGTGCTGAAGAAAGCGCAATCGAGCGCAGTTGAAAATAGACGGATGCTATACGAAAGTCTCTTTATCGGTCACTATCTCCATCGTAAATTGAATCAAAGGAGCGAAATAAGAGAACGGGGATACCTATTTCGCGAGTTAAAATGGACCTTTAATCAATGTCCCGCCTTCTAACTACAAGCCATGAGATGAACGACCGGAAATGACGGGCCTGATAAGAAAATTGCTTACTCCACTGGATCTCTCCCACGCATTCGCTTTTCCTCGCTATAGTTTCACGAAAATTGGCTTTAGAGATACTATTATATGGCAAGGAGCTTGTTCTATTCGCCAGATACGAACGATCGTACTCAGCTTTCTGTGCTTTCGGAGGAAATTGGTGTCATAATAGATGGAGCAAAACGTTTTGTCAGCTTTTAAAAAAATCAGCTGAGGATGGCACTTTTAAAGGTTGCAATTCTTGTGGATTTTTGATTTTATTCAGGGTCGTTCGAAAACTACGTCACGTTATTTTGAAAACTCCCTCCACCCCTCCCCTTCTTCGTTACCGATCATCACACAAAGCTTAAACTGCTCAAAATGCTTGCTCTCAAAACAGGGGAAATAGGGTTATTTTTCACGAAGAGGGGAATCTATTATTTTGAAATGAGTTTAATGGGTAGAATCTCAAACTCACCTACATAGATGGATTTCAAGTAATTGGTCAAATTTTAAATACAGAAGATTAAACTTCAATCAACAACAGTCGCATTTTGAATCAAATATTTGAATTTTCAAGCTAAGAAGACACATTTTTTATAAGACAGTTGAATATAATCCATCAGGGCGAATTTTATATCTAAGAAGATGAATATCTAACAAAATAGTTAAATGTTTATACTAAAGGGTAACTTTTCAACAAAATAGTTGAAATTCATCAAAATCATTAAAATTTTCATTAAAGTGATGAATTTTTAACCGAAAAAGAATTCATTCTTAACAAAAAGATAAAATGTCCACCAAAATAGATGAATTTTTAACCAGGAAAGAGTTTTAATCTAAGAGAAGAAAGGCTTTAACCAAATTGTCGAATTCCCAAGAAAAAAAACATAGTTTTTACCCAAAAAAAAAAATTTTGTGTGAAAACAGTTGCATTTTTAAGCCGAAGGGACAAATTTTCTTCGAAAAAGTTAATTTCTCAACAATAAAGTTAATTTTCAATCAAAAAGTTGAATTTTCAACTAAAAACGATCAAGTTAAAACCAAAAATAGCATAGTCGAATTTTCAGTTGAAACCAATAATTTTCAACATCAACAAATTTTCAACGAAATAGTTTAATCTGAAACCACTAGAGGGATTTTTTAATAAAGTAGTTCAACTTTAAAGCAAGTGGTTGAATTTCTAACCAAGAAAAAACGAATTCTCAACGACGGTTGACATTTTCAACAAATAATTGGATTTTCAATAAGAAAAAGTTCAATTCAACCAACAAAGATGAATTTTCAACAATGAAGTCGAATTATTACCCAGAAAAAATAATTTTGAACAAAAAAAAACAATTTTTGAACAAAACAGTTCAGTTTAAACCAAAAAGACGAATCAAGAGAGTAAAAAAAGAATTTAAAACGATTTGGACTGTCATTTTGATTGATCTGATCCGTAGCTTCCAAACAAATAGTTGAATTTTCAATTTAGAAAAAAATTTTCTACTGAATAATCTCGTAAAAAGGACGCATTTACTAAAAAATGCATACATATTGAACCAAAAACGGAATAGTTAAATTTTCATTCGAAAGAGTTAATTTTTAACACACAAAAAAAAACAATGTTTCAAAAAGATATTTCAGTGTCAAATAAATAAAATAATTTTTCACAAAGTAATTCAACTTTCAGCCAAGTAGTTGAGTTATTAACAAAGAAGATTGATTTTCTACCAAAAAGAAATTTACTACAAAATACATCAATTTTCAACCAACAATAAAACAGCTTAATTTTAAGTCAAAGAAATTAATGTTTAGCACAACAAAAAAAACTTGTAACAAAATAGATCAATCTCGAACAGAAAAAATAAATTGAATTAGTATTAGATAATAATGAATTAGATAGTTGAATTAGTAATGAAGAAGATTAATTTTCTACGAGAAGACGAATTTACTACAAGATACATGAATTTTCAATCAAAAATAAAAAAGTTGAGTTTTAACTTAAAACATTGATATTTAACAAAAAGGAAATCAACTAATTTCAAACAAAATAGATCAATCTCAATAAAATAAAATGATTTTTAAGCAAAGTAGTTCAACGCCCAAGCAAGTACCGCAGAATGAAACTTTTGATTTTTCATTATTTTATTGTGTGAAAAAAATTTGAATTTTTGATTTTTTGAAACATTCAAAAAGTTGTTACGACAATATTGTAGGGTGTTAAAAAAAACGTTTCCTTCCTGTTGACTTTTTTTCATATCGTGCGTTTTTTGGCTTAAAATGTTCACTTTCGTTTGTTTTTTGGTATTTTGTAAATGCCATTACTTCAGTAATTTTCATTTTATTGAAAAAAGTCATCATGATAAATTGTTCGTCTTTTTGAGTAATAGGAACATATGTACATAGAATTTACAAATCTTGAAAAAAGTGGTCTCAAACATTTTTTAAATGCGCCTACTTTTTGATTTTTCATCCAAAATAGCTGGCTAACGAACTTGACCTTCATTTCGAGATACTTGAAAACTTTACCGAAGCCGAATTGAATATGTCAATTCTTCCAAAATTTATCGTGCTCGAAGACTAAAAATCTACATACATACATACATGCATACATAAATGAAGATACATTGATGAAAACCTGTTTTTTTGGGTTCAGAAGGTCTCAAAACGTGGACATTCGACAAGAACGAGGGGGGGGGGGGGCACAAATTTTACAAAAATCTAATACTTTCTTTGATGAGAATGTAAAAAATTAATTTCTAACAACAACAAAAAAACGATTTTCCAAAAAAATAGTTCAAACCTGAACCAATAAAATGAATTTTTAACAAAGCAGTTCAACTCTTAACCATGAAATTGAAGAGTCAACGGAAAGAATGAACTTTAAACAAAAAATATTCAGATTTTCTGATTGTGTTCTATTATTTCAGTTACCATTTAAGTGCAAAAACGAAAAAAAGGAAATTTTATTGAAAAAAAAGGAAAAAAGAACAATTATTAACAGAAGATATGAAGAGAAGAGTCCTAGCGTAGTTTTTTCATTCATGACCTACCATTCTGGTTATCGGTCATGCCGGAGAAAGATGATCTGCTCGGTTCTGCTTTTGTGTAAACTGAACGACGAAACAAAAAACTACCATCCTTCTGGACCCAAATTCATGGTAGTTTTTCAATTGGTCATTGGGTTTGCCCAAAAGCAGAACCGAGCAGATTCTCTTCCTCCGGCTTTGTCGTTGACGAGCATGGTAAGTCACGAAAACAAAAACCGATGTAGACAACTATTTTATCGACTTCCTTTTTAGATAAATAGTAGAATGCTCCACTTTTACGATAGCGGTGTTATCGTGGTGCCGCTAGTACAACGCATTTTTAAAAATTATTATATAAAAAATATAATTCTGAACAATAATCGAAATAAAAAGAAACTGAGTCCAATTAGCGGCACGACGATATCACTACCATCGTAGTAGTGGAGTGTTCCACTATTTATATAAAAAGGA
>CAKNXH010000120.1:0-53296 GCA_932178445.1 Andricus quercusramuli
ATATATGATTTTGTCAATCCAAAAATTAGCACTTTTTAACGGAACAAATTGCGTCTATAGCGGTTCAAATTAAATTAAGGTTGAAATATAAATTTACAAACCTATGGTATGGTTTACTTTTCTATTTACATGCTGTCCCGCAATTCCCATAATGTGAGCTCCGAGAGAATGACCGATAAGAGTTGTCAATTCAGGTTTCATTCCATTCTTGTATAGGAAATTGATTAGTTCTCCAATGTGTCTTGCTACACCTGATATAGATGATTTGGCTGCTTGATAGCTCTGCTTAGCCAAAGTGTCCCAGCTTACCGTGATGATGTTCGAATCCGTTGTTCTCTGCAGAGCTAAATAAATACAAAAATAATAGTTCTTTGCGATCCTTTCTCCATTATTTATAACTTTCAATCGCATTTTTTTCATTTAAATAAAGAATGTTGCTACAGAGTATGAAAAAACTGGATCAGAAAATTATAGGAGAGTTTTTCAAAGGTCCTGAAAATCCTCAGATTCTATCAATTTCTTAAAGTGTTCTACCAACAGATCGTTTTTGGTTCGGAATTAATCTTGCAAATTAAAACAAATAAGACCTCACAACTTGTTCATTACGTTGACTATCTACATACATTTTTTAAGAAGGATATTTTACAAATTGAATAATTTTTCATCAAATCTTTATAAATTCTATGATTTTAGATCACTAGCGCTCGGAACTAAATCGTTTATAATTATATGACACCTTCAATAATATACGTTTCTGTTTCAAATTGAAAGCCTTAATGGCTAAACATATTTTATGAGTTAAAGGCACTGACTAGTATCATGGAATTTTTCTTAAGACTGATCGGTTAAGTACAGCTCCAGTGGTAGTATGTATTACGGAATTTTCCGTAACGCTTGCGCTGAACGAGCTGGAAAGATAGTTAAAATTGTAAGAGTTTTCAATTGCACAGTTTTGAATTAAAAGCCTTCAGGATAAAAGAAATTTGAAATAAAAGATGAAGGCGTTGAAAGTGAATACATTAAACATTGTGTTAAAAAAGAATTTAATTTCGAAATATTTGACATTTGGAAGGAGTTCAGAATTATTTTGAATCTTATATCCTTGAAATGGAATAAAATTTCAAGTACTGAGGATTTCAAATTTGAAATTCATTGAAACTTGAATGGGATTTCAGAAACTGAAGATGAACTCCGATTTTGAAATCTTACAATTAGGTTGTCAACACAATTTCGTTTGGCTTCCTTTAATTAACTTTGAAAAGTTTTTGAATTTATGGACCGTAATTCTGCAGCAACCCTGATAGTATTCAACATAAAATAACCCATTAGCTATTTCAAAACAGTGAAATATTTTTTATAAAGTTTAGAATTACCATTTCGAACCAAACTGCATGATGGGCTGTCGCTAGAAGCCATAAATCCGTGCGTTATGATGTAGGTCTTTCGTTTCGTATCAAAACCACCTGCTTTTAATCTCTGTAAATTATTGATTCCCAAAATGTGAGATTGATGGCCGGATTTTTTAGTGTAAAGCCTAAAAATCACGACATGGCTAAGGTCATGATTCGAGTTCTGGTTTCCAAAAGGATTGTGTGTCGCAAGGCCTGGAAGGAGAGCATAAGGAAAATCAAGTTTAAAGATATCCCAAAAAGATTATTATCTTTTGAATCTCAGGAAGATAGATAATTCTTACGCCAGTTCTCAAGGGTAATAATATATTTTATGATACATATACAAATATTTCATTTTGTCAAGGTTTCGTGGACCCGGATAGAAACCTGTATACTTTCGATCTGATGTGCTTAATTCGTCCATCGTACTTTTAAGCCAAAATGTTAGGTAAGTCATGTTAGAGTTAGTCAGGAATAAGTTAGTCACGACTAAGTCAGTTGGATTATATATTTAATATTCGAATATATACACGTAAACATTTCAATTACTCTATTTAAATAGTCTACGAAACCCTTTTATGTAGGTATGTGTCATCTAATTTTAAACTAATATTTTTATGATGAAGTCTTACCAAAAGTCAGCAATGTAGGTAATAAAATCATGAACGCAAGTTTCTTCATCTTTTTGCAGAGCTGGAATCTATTTGGGCGTAGTTCCACAATGAAAAAAAAATAGTTCGAGGTATTATTATGGAAACTGTTACTCGATTGATCTACTACGCCTTACTGTATATCAATTAGGATTGAAATATGACTTGTAGGCGACATCTTTTCAGAAAAAGCGAGTTAAAGGTGATAATTCCTGCCATAAGATTAATATTCCGAGAATGTAAATTTACTATACAAGTATAAAGTGAAAAAGGGGTAAAATCGCAAACTGTTAGACGTATTCGCAATTCTTTCTTTGTTCTTTGCCATTAGTTTGAAGATAGTATTGTCCTTGGTTTTCTGGATAACTTTTGATTCCATCCATGATCGCAATTTCATTCGTGCACTTTTTTTTACTAAAATTCTGAATAAGATTTGCACCTGAATAAGAATACATTAAATGGAATACATTTCAAGTTGAATAATTTCTCATGAAAGCTTTATAGATTAGACGATTTTAAATTAGAATGTGGAAGCAGTAAGTAAACTGCAACGTATGTATACGTATTATATTCATTGTTCCATCATAAAGCAGTTGTGAGCAAGATATATAGCGTTAGAAATTCTAAATGTCTCGTCCCGAAATTAGGAATGAGTAGACAAATATTTTTCATAAGTTTAGCAAGTTGTTAAGAAAATTCTGAATTGAAAGCTTAAGGGGTATGGCCACAGTACAATTTTCAAAAAATCGATTTTTTTATTTTTGGCTTAAACGATCCTTTAACATAATAAAAAAAAGATACTATTCGATTTATAGCGAAACTTTTTTTTTTTTACAAATTTTGAACGTATAACGGGAGGCCGCGTGTGGCGTGCTCGAATTTTGATTTTCGTTAGTCAAGCCCATTGGGCTTGACTAACCATCAATTGATGAATTTAGAAAGGCATGTAGAGGGCCTTACTTGTCTGCGTGCACGAAAATATACTTATAAAGCAACTTCAAATGCCAATAAAACCGTTGAAAGGACGCCGTTCAGTTGCTTTCTACTTTTGTATGTAAAACTTTAAGCGCATTTTTCTCAAAACAGCTTTTTTCAAATCTGCCTGACAAATAACTTCAACAATTTTCATCCCATCGACTTCAAATTTTAACCACGTCTTCATAACTGCATTTCGCAGAGAAGTACATACGGAATTTTCGATAAATTCAAAACTTTGTATTTTATGAGCATTTTTATACGAATTTTTTCACTAAAAATTCAACATTTAACTTCAAATGCCTGCCATTTTCGGAAAAATCAATATTTTTATATTTCCATATGTACTTCTCTAGGTATTCTTATGCAGAATAACGGGAATTTTTAAATTTTGTTCTATGTTAAAAATTGTGGCTGCTAGCTGTCAGGCCGCGAAGCCCCTAAAAAAAAGGCTTCGAAAAGGACTTAACGGAAGTCGGCCATTTTGCGTTAAAAAATATATATATATATTTTTTTCTGATTTTTTGATGTTGGAGCTTCATTTGCATATAATAGGTTTTAAAAATAAATTAAGTTTTCATACAAAAAAAAATTGGTGAATATACCCATGATTTCGCTCCCGCTACTGTGGCCATACCCCTTAAAGGTGTTCGAAGGTAAATAATTATTAGAACTTGAATTGCATTTTAGAAATCTGAAATAAACTCCAATTTCAAAACCTTGCAATTAGGTTTTCAAAGAATATGTCTTTAGTTTTCCCTATATGTCCCTTCTTTTTTCGAAATTGTAGGGCCTGGAATTTATGAAAATTGACCTAGATTTTTGGAACAAAAATTCTGATAGAAAATCTGATAATATTTCACTTAAAATTAACCGATAGAAAATGTTAAATAGTGTGATATATTTTCAAAAAAGTTTATAATTGCCATATCGAACTAAAGTGCATGATGGGTTGTCGCTGTCATTTTTAATCATGCCGTTTTGTTATTGATTCGCAAAATGTGAAATTTATCGCCGAATTCTTTAGTGTAAAGTTTAATAGTTACCACTTTGTTACGGTTGAAAAAAACTCGCTATTGATCTTCTCAATTACAGCTTTGTTTACTTTGTCCACAATGCCACCAATTGAATTAACATCCGGCAACAAGTCTGTCTTTCCGATGGAAATGTTGGATAGCTCAAAGGTCTGAAAAAATTGCAGTATATTGGAAAAATTTAAATATACCAGCTACATTCCCGTGCACAAATTATGATAGGGCTCTAGTCAGGCTCTGGCGAGCTTTCCCTATCTCTAATCGGGCTCTAGTGAGGAAAAGTAGTCGGGCTCCCATCTAGAACATAACGCTATTACCATAATTTTTCCGAATTACTTTTTGTTCGAAAAATGTTTTGAAAATGTTCAAAAGCTGGGTTAATAATGGATTTTTACATTGTTCATATTTTTATTCATTATTTTTATTTAATTAATTATTTTTAATGTTGGGAAATAAAAATCTAGGGATGTGAACGCGCAATTTGCGCGCGTCTATTTACTGCTAGTACACTTTAGAATAAAACGTGTCTCTGTATTTTCATTTATCAGGCACAATTCACGACATTACCGACTTTGAAAATATAACATATTACTAACTGTTGCCGTACAGTAGTATTGTATGGATTAAAAACAGTCTACGCCAAGGCTACCGCAAAAGAATCTTAATTAGCACCAAAAAATCGCGAAACGCATCCTCTCACTGATAGGGTCTCTTGGGAAGTTCACTAGAAGTGTTAATGAATTCATACAATTGACGGATCTTGTACTTACCGCTTAATTGAGATGCTTAGATGCTTTCCGAACGTGGCACTTGCAAACACGTAATGTAATTACCTTCTTCACGAACCGAAAAAGAAATGTGTCAAAAATTCCGAAATTCGATATTTCACGGGACAGGAGTATACGTATCTGCTGCGAAAGTCGAAGCTGGACTGGACGTTTGTCTCATGGAGGGAAGAAAAATTTCAAAGAGGATGGGCCACGGACACCACGACGGATCAGTATCTCATTTTTGAAGAGCGACAGGTGCATCTTAAGCCAAAGCACTTCGGGTACGGGCCACGGTCCTCTCTTAGCCGAAGAAAGGACCGTTTGTCATCAACTCATAAATTTCGGAAGATGCAATAAATTACCGCAGATACCATCTTAAATCTGCAAACCTGCAATAGCCATCCGCAGAAAATGTTACCGAGAAAATAAAATCGGATATCTGAACGGGAAATAAGAATAGGCAACCCATAAATTTCAATGTGAGGTTCAATGTGAGAGATTTCAAGGTGAAAGAAAATACGAATCACAACTATCGTGTTCATGTACATTTATAACACTTCAACCTTACTAGCTTCCTTCGTGCTAGATGTGCGGCATAAAATATGAAAATAGTTGTCAATGATCAACTTGGTATTTAAAATAATTTACTGAAATATTATTACCTACTTTGTGTTGTGAAAGTTTTTGAAAGTCTCTTCTATTGAAAAAGTACAAAAAAATTACATACATGCTTCAAATGTGACAGGACTGTTACAATTTTTTTTCTAATATTAGCCTTGGGCACTTTTTTTAAATATATGATGTAGTTCAAATGGCAA
Source organism: Andricus quercusramuli (assembly GCA_932178445.1). Classification (NCBI taxonomy): domain Eukaryota; kingdom Metazoa; phylum Arthropoda; class Insecta; order Hymenoptera; family Cynipidae; genus Andricus; species Andricus quercusramuli. The sequence continues at coordinate 5,639 of CAKNXH010000120.1, forward strand.
CACTGACTTGCTAGAGATTATAATAATACTGACTGAAAGAATCATGCTTATATTTCTGTCCGAGTCGAAATTTAGATCCTACTTTGAACCTGCAGCTCCTCATTAGAACCTGCTTTGACGCTATTTAAACCTATAGCCCCTACTTTGAGGTTTTTACTCCTAGAGAATGAAACACTATAGAGCCTCCTTTGACTCCGTTTAAACCTACAGGCCCTACTTTGAATATTTAGAAGCTACACCAAGGAAACAAGAACCTATTGAAAAGGCGACTCTGTGCATTGCGTATCTGTCATTTGCAGATTAAGATTTTAAAAACTTAATTGGTTTGGGACTATGTGAATCAGCCAGTTTCTCGATATTAGCAGTAATGAAGTATCTGTAAGCAAAACGGAAAGGATTCTTTTTGAAAATGTTAATTTTCTTACAAAACCGAAACTAAAGTTTCCATTTTAGCCTTAAGTTATTGAATGCTATCGTCCCAAGTGGTCAGAAAAGAATATAAATCAGATTTTCGACTTGCGAAAGACAACCAAATTTGGAGGTTACGGACAAAAAAATTAAATAAAAAATTGTCGGACTAGTCACAAATGGACTAGTGACAAATAAGTCCTCAAATTATATGATAAAAACACTACAAACAAAGAATTGTATACTTCTTGAGTTTTGTTTCAATATTAAGTTCCTGAGGTACAGTTGATAGTGAAAGTATTTATGCAGAGAAGGGAACCCATAATAAAAATGTATAACTATTACCGAAATTACGCCATTATTATTTTGATTATTATTATTGTCAGTGTATGGGCTGGAGCATCAAGGTAGGCTCTCGAGCGCCAATGTAGGGTAGGGCCTGAAGCACCAATGTAGGTTCTAATTTAGACCCTACTTCGACGCTAAACGTGGAAAAACGGCCGATTTCGGACGTTTTTAGCGTCAAAGTAGGTTCTAAATTGAATTGAAATCGCTGCTTATTTTGAACCTACTTTGCAGCTCCAGCTCCTACTAAGGTAGGAGTTATAGGTTCAAAGTAGGGCCTAAATTTCGACTCGGGTGTCCCTCGGTTTATTAACAACTCCGAAGCCTCTATAATTTTAACGAATTTGAGGTGATTATTCGTATTATAATCAATTATAATTAAGAAAAATAAGTAGTTTTTATCAAATTTTAAAAACACATGGCGTTTCCAGAATCTTGAAATTGATTGAATCCTCGTAAGTCGTCTGAGAACACGGAAAAAACTATCGGTTAACCTGAATAACAACTGCGAAGCTTCCCAAAAAAAGAGGTACAAACGCAAAATAATTTTGTTTTCAAAAAAATGTCCCCATAAAATTCGAAGGGCTGATGGAACAAAACACTTTCACAAAGCTGGCATTATTTTTTAAAAAATGGTGTGCTTATATTACTTAAAAATTGCAAACAATAACTCCGAAGCTAACGACTCTGAAGCATTTTAACAGCTCCGAAGCCTTTTTTTGCACTCGCTGGTAAAAGGTTCGAAGTCGCATTGAAGAGAAAGAAAATAATGTTTTAAATGTACTTTTTTTTTAAATTCTTCTTAAACTTCTTCATAAAATATTGTTCATAGGTATTTTTTTACGAAGAACTTTTCTTATACGAATTCACATCAAGGAGATAAGTTTAAATTGTAAAAATCAAATTTTTAAATAATTATTTTATCCAATTTTCAATAAATTAAAAAAAAAAATTTTTGGCAAAAAATGCCAAAGAATGTGCGTAAAAGCTGTTTCAAGTCGTTCGAGTCGGATTCGAATACCATTCGCTTCTTGTCGTGTGATCGCATTTTCTGTAACATCTTCTTCAATAGTAATCAGAGCCTCGACTATTTATCCGAAGTGTTGATTCAGTACATAAACTGCTTCGTAACGGGCCGACCATCTAGTTGCGGATAATGATTTCAATTTGATTGGTTTTCCATTAAGCGATTGAAGAATTTCCCAACGGTGTGTGGATGCTGTGAAAAAATTGTACAGGATTTGGACTGTGTTGAAGAACGAAGCTGCTTCTGGACAACTCTCAACCGCGTAAACACCAACTAAATTTAAAGAATGGGCCGAACATGGGGCATATATGGCCAAGTGGTTGATTTCTTTAACTTCAACTTGGAGACCTGAATAAACCCCTGAGACATTCCTGGCGTTGTCATACGACTGACTTCGACAGTCGATAATGTTCAGTTCAAAAGACTCGAGAGCAGACATGAGAGCATCCATCAACCCTTCGGCTTTATGCCCAGGGTTTTCAATAAAGAGTATGAACCGCTCAACGGCTGTACCATCGCTTTTCACACATCTGATTATAAGAGAGTTGATCAACGTGCGATATGTCCGGGGTAGAATCTACAATAATTGCATAATACTTCGCTGTTTTGACTTCCTGAAGTATGATAGATTGCATTTTTTCCGCAATGAGTTGTATGAATTCTTCGTAGATGGTTTTTGAAAGATAGCTCGTAGTGCCAGATCCCTTGTTTCCAAATCTTCTGATACGATCTGCCAAAAATGGATCAAATTCTGCAAGGAATTCGAGAAGCATCAAGAAGTTGCCGTTATTTGGCGATCCGAATTTCTCATTACTCCCTCTGAATGACAGTCCACGTGAGGCTATAGCTTTTGTGGCAGCGAAAACTCTTCTCAGAACGTCTTTCCAATACGAAATCTCTGCAGCTGATTGAGTAGTCAAATCGTTGTCGATTCTGTTATCGGAATTTCCCCTTTCCTCCATTACAAAAATGCATTCTTTGTGCTTTCTGGAGTTTTCATGTTCTGCAACACGGAAGCCTGCATGTTTCCCATCATTGAATTCATTTTTTCCATTGAATGCACAGTCTGAAGCGAAAAGAAGGCATGCCACACAGAATACAGTGACAAATATCTTGCATTTTCCTTGCTGTATTCCTTCTTTGATTTGGAAAAATCCACGTTCTTGTTTTGATCGCAACCATTTTTTGCCACATAATCTCGGATGAAATCGTCGACCGCCCATTGCCCTGGATCATCACATACCGCCATATCAGTGACTTTCTTAGCAGCGTCCACCTCAATCTGGTTTAAAATTTGCTTATCCTTTTCTGGAACTGGTTGCGGTAGAGAAACCGAGGCGATATAACTCTCATCTATAAAAAAAATCACCTAGGGATTTGTACTGGCTGCTTTAAAAAGTTCAAATGCAAAAAATTTCGGTTCTATCATCATTATTTTCCGATACATTTTTGAAATAGCATTATACTCGAAAATACAAATTTTCGACTGAAGAAAATCGAAATATAGGAAGTGAAAATTCTGATACAGGCAAAATTAAAAATCGTAATTAAAAATTTGGAACATTTAATATTGGGAACTGCGAAATTACCATTTCTGCCATTTTTTTCGTCTTTGTTTGTCTTCAAAACATTTTCTGGAGTCGAACTCGTACAAGCATAGTTTCCATCGTCACAATCTATACAAGTAAAACCTCACTTAAAAACATCTCTTCTAATTTGTGGTGCGGATAAGATTTCCAAGTAGCGGATTGAATATTTTCATTATTTCATATTTCAATTTTGACGTAAAAGATTTTTTGTCCTTACCACTTTGAGGTTAGAATCAAATTAAATCATATCTGTCATGCTTTTTTTAATTATAATTGATATATCCACATTTATACGTATATTAATTGGAAAGAAAGTAAATAACGTTTTCATACACTGCATACATACCTTTCGTTTCTAAGCTGTTACCACTAATTTGTGTGTCAATAACTGTGTGATTCGCACCGTTTTCTTTCTCCTTGAAAAAAACATCAAGCTTAGGAGTCTTACACAAAACGTCATTTTCTTTTTGTAACTTTTCAGCAGCTCGCTCTTTGTATGCAAAGCCGCTCAATCTTTTACGCCCGTCACTCATTTTTTCTAATACATTTTTGACAGTAAAAACGCAAATTTTGTTTTATATTATAAAATGGAAATTTCGACATGCAGATGAATTTTCCCGGAAAAGTTTTATCAAGTCAAAATGAAGAAACACAGATGGCAGTGTATTCCAATGACGGCAATGACAGCTGTATGCAGACCGATATTTATCGCGCGCAATTTAAACTGAGGAAAAAAATTCTACGCAAATCTTTTCTATTTATGCTATGCCTGAAGACTCGTTTTCATGTACTAAAAAATATTACGAACTTTCGATCAACTTGCCGCCCCCCAAAATTTGCCGCCCAGGGCAATTGCCCATGTTGCCCCTTATGTAAATCCAGGCCTGCATGCCAATATTTTACGTCTCCTTTTTCAGTTTTAGGCACTAATTTATATTACGATTACTACTCGCAGTAACAAGTCAGTTCTCTGATTTCATTTCAAGCCTTTTTGAAATTAATTAAATTATTACTTGCAACGATTACTTGAGCAACTATGCTTTTGAAACGTCCCTATAATCGTGACCGATATTTTTTGAACGAGAAGGTACTAAATGAAGATTTTACTTAATTTTATGAAACAAAAATGACTTTAAAAAAAAATTATTTTCGTCCCGATCAAGTAATTTCTTGACATATTGAAAGCTTAAGCAAAGAGACGCCTTTCCTAACCAAAATGTTAAGCTATTTTCCACATTTCGTGATTCATCGCCACCGGCAATACAAATTAATTTTTTTACCCATGTGCACTATTTGTATAAAAAACTAATTTGGTTTCCACAACAAGCACTGTTTAAACTTACTTAAAAATATTAAAGGATTGTCTTTTTATGCAGAAAATACTTATTTCTGGCGTTTACACCTCAAAAATCATGATTACTGGGACCGTCCCGATTACTGGGACATCTACCTTAATTGCACCCGTGTTTAATTTCGAAATTTTTCGATTAACAAAAGCTTGCTTTTTCAGCACGTCAGGTCGCGGCTGTTTCATAATTCCTTTCTTCACGGATGTTTGATCTATTATGCATATTATTTAGTACATCAGTTCTCAGGCACATTTCAAAAGATGAAGTTGAGATTATTTAATTTTCGGACAGGCGTAGACTTGGCGCAACTAACCCGTAGGATTAGAGAACCTTTTTCGATCTAGGGATCAGAGGCAGGGCAATTGGCGCAACTAACCATCGCCCACAGTTACATAAATCTACTAGGTATAGGAGAAGGCGTTATGAAGGGAAAATTGGTGGTTCATGTAACTTTAACATGCGCATAATGCTAGAGGTGACTTCCCCTCCCTGCAGGCGTTACGTATTTTTGGAACGGTCCCTAAGCTTGAACTGTTATTTCAATGAATCGATGAATTTCACAATTAGCAAGCATATCCAGAATTAATGACGTAATTGATTAATTGTTGTATAAAGCCTAAAATTCCACCCGAACATTCTGGTTTTTCGTACGACTTTCCCAAAGAGAAGGGTGCGGATAAATTGGTGATTGGGTAGTAGATTTCATTGTATTGTGGAACATCATCATTACCACCAATGATTGTGTCGAAAATTTCACGTTTGTTAGATTTAAAGTCTTCAAAAGTATCACATTTGAGTGAATAGAATGGAGTGGATGAAATTCGAAGCGATTCAGTAAAGTATTCTTAGGATTTAGAATGAGAACAGGATGCTCCTGTCAAGTTTCTAGAACAATCAGGTTGAATTGCTCCTCTGTTAGGATGAAAATCAAATTTTCCGAGACATTTTGGGTGGCCGATTAAACCAGCATTGGCATGAATAACTTCCACAAAATTTGTCATCGACAGATGAAATTCGTGGATTTGAATCGACTAGCTTGAAACGTGGCAAAGCAGGATCCAATTCTAAAATATTGTAAACATTACATAATGATTATAAATTATACAGGTTTATGTATTTGTGGAAAGATATTCTTCAAATTTAGGACCCACCTATGGTGTAATTTACTTCTTGCTTGACGCCTCGACCAGTTAGACCCATGATATGAGCACCGAGGGAATGACCTACAAGAGTCGTCGTATTTTCGTTCATTCCATTATGTTTTAAAAAGTTTATCATTGAGCTGACATATTTTTCGATTGGCTAACGTGACGTCGAGCTCCGACGTAAGATCCTCTTTAATATTGGACTCAATATCGATAGCCAATAACAATAATATTACAATTAGTATTCAGATAGGCTTTAAGCATGTTACAATTGCACATTTAGAATATTTTTTTATCGTAATAAAATATTGATTTGAAAAAAGACCAACTGTCTTGAATTAATGTGCAGAAATAATAGATAATGTATGATGTATCACCATCCACTCTGCCAATGTATCACTATCATTTATTTTCATGGCTTTGTGGTTGTCTTTAACTTCAGGAGTATATAGAGCCTGAATGATTGAAATCATTTTGGAAATACATTACTTGCCTACCAAATTGTTATATTTCTTTTGCCAACATAATAAAAAACAATAGTATAACAAATAGCATAGCCATTAGTGACATAAGTAATATACGATTGTTCAAATAATCGAATTTTAACGTTTTGTGGTCCTTGAAATAGGTGAGACTTCACCGTAGTTTAAAAGTGATAATAATATTAATACTAATGTAAGTTTTGTAATATTTACCACTGCATGCACCATTCAAACTCGTCAGAGAACTTATCAATACTATTTTGCTTGCAAAGCGTAATATCTGACAGGCCTTCTTAATATTTTATTTCACCTTCTTATCAATAGCAAAAATAATTAGTTTAGCTTTGATAGGTATATCAATTCTTCTATTAATCGATAACACTTAAATATAATCATTTTGAACCCCTTGTATAGCTTGAATACAAATTTTTCATAATCAAAGATATTATTTGGCTATGTATATAAATAATAGAATTCACACTAGTTGAATTATTTAAAAGACTTTAGGTCTTTTCATCAAAATTTACAAAATCCGTATAAAATATTACTTTGTGGACTTTTCAAATTTTAAAGCTTTTTTAATGTAGCCTAAATTCATTGTTACGCGACGACTGAATTTATTATTTTTGTTTTATTTTTACCTTACCAGAATTTGTTGAGCGAAAACGTAATCAAATTTATTAACCTAATTTAGATTTAATATTCATTATCGTCATTTCAATCGGACAAAAAGAAAGTATTCAATACGAGCCCTTCAAATTTCCAATTATTCAGTATCCAAATGCTTCGAAACCTCAAATAGACAAGCCTTATAATTCGAAATTCGAAGAAAAAATATTTTAAGTTCTAAATTTGAAGCCAAATAAATTTTAATCTCCCCAGTTCAAAATCATCAATTCAAACCCCTTCAATATTGAAAGCGTTGTATTTGAAATATATAAATCCATCTGTTCAAATTTTATTTAATTTATCAAAAAGTAGAAAAAGTAACTCGATGTTTGTCTTGAAATATACATAGAAACCTGTATATTTTTGAATTTATATAATTGATCAATTGAATACTAAGACTTGATAAATGAATGTTTTAAATTCAAATATACAAAATTGCAAAATTTTTAAATTCTTAATAATGAAACGATTGTTTTTGGTAAAATTATTTGGTATTATTGATTTTATTGTTTGAAGTAAGTAAAAGTCCTGATTATTTTCAAAGAAATATTTTTTTTGAAGCAAATAAATATATGCACTTTGAATGAAAAAAAGAATTTCTCCCAGCCAGACAAATGGTAAAAGGATTAAATTAACATTGTTTGATTCAAAAATACGACCTAATGGTCGGAAGGAAGTATTTCTGAGAATCAAAAAAATATTATTTGAATACAAAAATATACATTTTAAACCAAATAAATGACTCATTGTTCCAAACGAATGAACCATGAATAGGAATGCATATTTATTTGAAATGAGGAAATGTGAATTGATGGAAAGGAATATATATCTTAAAGTCAAGCCAATATTTTGTAGGCTCAAAAAACTATTCCCTCACATGGAAGTTTTGAATATTTGAAGCAAAAAAATATTCCTCTGATACAAAAAATATTACTTTGGCCTATGCCATGCGCGAGTGCAATAAAGTAGTTCGTACTTCAACTGTAGGTTTGAGTATGAAGGCCACTCTGCCATCCTTCCATGCCGAATACTTGCCCTGAATAATTTCGTCAGAGGAGGGACGACTAAATTCATGCCTTTTTGTAAAAGCGCTGGATAAATGCCATCCGCCCCTGGTGATTTAAAAGGACAGAAGGACCCTACGGCCCATTCCACTTTTTTGTAATCAGCGACCTTAGCGGCCAAATTCCAGTCGGCCCTTTCCACGCCTTGGCCCCGGCCTTCCCCCTCTTGGTCAGTTTGGATTCGCTGAAAACCCAGGAAGTGAACTTCCATCAGGTGATTCAGCGTTGCTTCTTCGTCATCAGCAAACTCACCATTATCGAGCCTTCTGACCCCAAGGCGAGCTTCCAGATATTTCGCCAGGATCTTGTGGAGCCTCGCTGTTTCCGGAATGTTTTTCGATTCCTCGCAGAAGCCCCTCCAATCTTCCTGCTTATACTTCCTAATATTTTTACTGAATTCACGCTGGGCCGTCTTATAGATGTCCCAGTCCGAAGGCAATTTAGTTCTGTTTGCCCTATTGCACAACATTCTTGTCTTTTTACGGAGTCTCTCCAGGTGGGTGTTCCACCATTCTGCTCCCTTCCTAGACTTAATTGTGCTTGTAGGGCAATTGTTCTCAAATGATGTTGTCAGAGCCCTTCGCAAAAAATCCGCGACGTGCTCCAACTCATCAATGTTACCATAGCTTGTTGGGAAATTCCGCAAGCCTCCCTTTGAGTTCCTCTTTACATGAGTCCCAAAGAGTATTTCTGGGGTTTCTGATCTTAGAAACCACTGGTTTTCCTAGGGTTAATCGAGAGACGATATATTTGTGGTCCGAGAGAGAGAGAGTCCTCATCGGAGACACTCCAGTCCACTACCCTGCTCCTCAGTACACCTGAACATAAAGTCAAATCGAGAACCTCACTCCTGTTTTTAGTCTGGAATGGGAGGGTATCACCCCGATTCATTGATGTTTGTGCTTCCCCACACCGTGTGGAGAGAGTTTGCATCACAGCTCAACAGCAGAGGAATCTTGTTCTCTTGACAATGCCGAATTAGAGCATCCACCTCTCTGGGAGACGGGGGTCCCTCAGCCTCGCCAGGGAAATACGCCGTGGCAATGTACACCTCTAGCCTTTCTCAACTACTGCCCCTGAGTCTCACCTTGATAAGGTTGAGATCTCTGGAGCAGAACTTAGGCACCAAGATCGTATCCATATCCTTGACGGCTATGCATGCCATTGGCGCTTTTTCTCGTGGCCCCTTATATATGGAGCCACATCCTGACAAGCCACTTATCCTTTCCCTGTATAACCAGGGTTCTTGGATTAGAGCAATTCCTGCCTGCACCACTGTCAAGCTCCTGGCTAGAACCACCGAGGCGCCCTTGCTGTGGTGCAGATTAATCTGCATCATGGGGATTCCCGTCTCAGGCATTGAAATGTTAGTTTAGGGCCCTTTTATAGGGTCAGTAGTCCAGATCCGCAAGGGATCCAGAAGTTCGCACCGCTCGTGGTAGACTGCGCCCTGAGGAGCCTTCCACCACCAGTGATGGGTTAGAAGAGGGTCCCGGAACGGAACCCTTACTGTTTTTGTTTTGTTTTCGCGGTGCTCTCGAACTCAGTCCCACTGTCAGAATTGAGTGACTTGGCCGTACTCGAACTCAGTCCCAAATTCAGTCAGGCAGCGTTCTCTCCTTCGTTCCTTCTTGCCCCCACCATTAGCGGTCCCTTCGTACCACCGTACGAGGAGAGAATGAGCGCGCGTAAGTGAGAGAGAGGATAGATGTCCGAGGGAGTCAAACCTCTCTCTCGCTCCAACTGTTACCCAACATTTTCCCTTCACACTTACTTGATTTGAATATTTCTATTCACAATGTAAAGTGAAGTATTCTATTTTTCAAGGGGTCAATACATTCCAGGCTAAGGACTAACAGCATTTATTATTATGCTGGCTTGTTTAAAAAATGTAGGGCAACATGTATTGTCAATCATACCTAACAATATCATTACAATTAAAAAAAAACTTGCCAAGTGAAACAAATGCTACAAAAAGCTACATATTCCCATAAAAATTCCTTAAGGAGCTATTTATTTCACTTAAAGTCATGCACTGAAAATAGCTATTGCTATATATTGCTATTTCTATATAGCTATGATAAGATTCGTAGCAGTTTGTTGTTCGCGTAGTTGCTGGATAAAATTCAGCTCACATCTGAGGTGGATAACTTGAATCTTTCTTCATGTAAGTTTCTGAAATATAATCGCAAAATTTTGCAACTCTTTCTTCTAATGATTGGATAACCATATCTTCAACATAACAATTTTCTAAATCGGATGGATCAAAAACGCGAGATCAAAAAAGTCTTTCAGAAAAGTACCTGCTTCAGAGTTTTAAAGTCAGCCGAGTGAGAGGAGTGGGGGGAGAGTGGCGTTGACTCAGCTCAGCTCTGGGGAGTCTCTGCACGGGACTGAGTTCGAGCGCTTTTCTTACCGCGGGACTGAGTTTGAGTGCAGCCGTCTTTCGTGTTTCATTAATTGTCCCACGAGAAGCTAGGGAAATTAGAAACTCCCCCTGCAGAGCCCCGCTTGCAGGGGTGTGTGTATGAATCTGTGTTAACTTGAAGACGTCATTCATAATATTTGAAAATTTGTTTTTTATAGTTAAACTTTTTTCATCAACATAGTTCAAAATTGATAAAACAACAGAAAAGATTCCTTGATTTGAGACGAATCAATTGACATGTAATATTAATACATTTTATTGAATAGGACGGAAGTTATGATCATTTATATAATTTAAATAATATAATTTTAACAGAGAAACTCACATCGTAGTTGCAAAGTATACTGTTTAGAAATTTAACAACCAAGGACATTATAATATAAAAATGCAGCGAAAACTAAAAATAATGCTAGAGACAGAGAGACATAGCAACAAGTCTTCGGAGATGAAACATTTGAAGCTCCCATATACATTCAACTTATGGCAACTGGTTATACCATTTATTATATTATCACTAACGGGCACAGCCACTGTTGTGAAAATGCATTTTCTTGAAATCTTGTTAATACTTTTTTGAGAAAATTTAATTTGATTCAGTTAAAATCTAAAATAAGTTCTAATAAATTATTCTAACTGCTAATAAGGTTGGGAGTTTCTCCCTGAGGCTATTGTTCTGCTTGATAACTTTTCTTCGGGTCTGTCGCTCGAACCCTCTACGAGTCCTGGTGTGTAGTGGTAGTGGTTTTATTGTGGTGGCTCGCTCGGTTGACTGGGCGGCGTCGAAAGTCCTTTTTCAGTTCTGTTTTGACATTCATGCTGAAAATACTCATACATTCGCTGGAATTATGACCTAGAATTTTACAAAGCTCTAAATAATGTAGGTAATAATGGATTTGTGGAAAAATGAAATTAGGCTGGTGATAACCTGACGGTAGCTGAAAGCATCAAAGCATTTTATTTTGAATGTGTACGTTTTTGGAGCACTGGAAGAAAGCTTCTTTCGAGGCTTCTTTTCAATTCTTCAGCGGGAAAAAAGCTGATCAGAAGCCTGAAAGAATTTATTAAACACGAGGTAGATTCATGAGAAATTTCTGCACATATTATGATTATTACTCGTTTGGAAAAACATATTTCTGTGGGCAGGAATACTGGACGCATTAAAGTTGAGGTGATTGTGGTACCAGCGAGTTAGGTGATTCTTGAAGGTGGCGTCGTAGGTGCGAGTTATATGCTTCGGCTATCGGTTCCAATTTAATTAACGACCTTCATACGTCGTAACTTGCTGATTGCGAGGCGCGAAAGTAACCAGCAGCAACCACCTCCACTTTTATCTGAGCCATCGCTATCACACGCTGGACTTCTTGTCATGACGGAAAGGGCGGGTCCAAGAAAGATGAGTGATGCTGAACTTCACTCGCTTCGATGTAATTTGAAAAAGTTTGATTATTTCAAAAAAATCAAGTCTGCCATCATATTGTTGGTTTGGAATTCATCTCATTTGGATAAAAATTTGACTATTCAATAGAAAGTTTAATTATTTTGTTGAAAATTCGTCTTTTATGGTGGCAAATTAATCTTCTAGGTTAAAAAGTCATATTTTGTTTGAAAATTCAAGTGTTTGGTAGAATGTTGAATTCAGTTGTTGAAAATTGTTGTTATTGTTGAAGATTCACTTGTGTAAAAAATTTTCTGGTAGCCTGATGTCGAATCTGGCTTACATCTGACGTCGTCTAGATCATCTAATGTTGACAGTCTAGTACAGCCCAGGTCTGGCACTGCTTCGCCTTCTACCATATAACATGAAAAATTATGAAGGTCAATCATGAAGCTTTTCTCAGTGCATGTCAGAAAAATTTACAGGATATTCAAAACTATAAAAAATTTATATTCTTTGAATAATTATTTGTTCAATTATATCAAGTTCTTGGAATTTGTTGAAATTAATTTAGAAATTCCTTATTTGCAATGAAAAAACACCAGTATATTATTCTTATAGCTTTAAATGAATGTTACTAAAATATGAGAGACACTGTTTTACATGAATTTTCGTGGAATTTGGAAATGAATTGTGAATATTCGGTAGTTTAGTATGGTAGCGCGCCCGATTTATAAACTTAGGCGGTTGGGGTTTATTTAATTATTATTTATTTATTTATCTCTGATTAGAGTGTCTCAATTGTGGCTGACCAGGCGCTAACTAGCACCTGGTTACACCGTCTAGCCGTAGACTTTACAAAAATGTTACAGTACTGATCAGGCCCAGAGTAGATCGTCTCAACTGAGACGGATTAGAATCGAGACGGTCTTGTCTGGCGTTGGACAGCGCCAGATTATTTATCCACACGGGCATCATTTTATTTGAAAATTCATCTCCTTGGTTAAGAATTCAACTATTTTGTTGAAAATTTGTCTTTTGTTGTTGTTGAGAATAAATTTTCCAATCTGAAAATGTAACTTCCATTTTTTGTTGAAAATTGATATAATTAACTTAAAATTGATCTTTTCTTGTTAGAGATTAAACTATTTGGCTAAGAATTCATGTATCTTGTTGAGAATTCTTATTGTTTGGTAGAAAATTAATTTTCTTGTTCTGAAAATTAATCCTCTTTGGTTACAAATTGAACAATTAAGCAGAAAAAAAACGATTTGGCTAAAAATTAAACATTTGGGCGAGAATTATTATTGAAAACCCATACTTTCGGTTTAAAAATTCAACTGTTTTGTAGATAATTCGTCTTTTTGGATTTAAATTTGAAACAATTCAGTTCAAAATTAATTTTGTTAATTGGAAATGTAATTATCATTTCATTTTGGTTACAAGTTCATTCTTCATAAGTTAAAAATTATACTTTTTGGTAGAAAAATCATGTATTTTGTTGAAAATACGTCTTTTCTTTTTAAATTAATTTTTGTATATTGAAAATTTATCGATTCCATTTTTACATTCTCATCGAAGAAGGTATAGGATTTCTGAAATATTTGACTCCCCTATTCTTGGCATATGTCCATGTTTTGAGACCCTCTGAACCCGACTAACATATTTTTACGCATGTGTCAGTATGTATGAATGTATGTATTTGTATGAATAACTGTCTGTGAGCACGGTACTCTTTTATTGTTAAAAATTGAAGGTCAATTTCGTTAGCCAGCTATTTTGGATAAAAATTCAAGAAGTTGGGGCATTTTCAAAATCTTTGAAACCATTTTTTTTATTCAAAAATACTATATAAGATAATTCGTAATGTTCGGAAAGTCAAACTTTTTATCCTCACGACTTTTTGCGATAAATAGAAAATTTTCAGAGTTATATGGTTTTAACCACAAAAAAATGATCAATCTTGAATTCTATTTTGCGAAAAAACTATGCAAAAAACATGCAACATAAATTTTTGGACAAACGACACAAACTATGAAAAAAGACGAATGAAAAAAAATTGTGCAGCCAAAAAAGATCTACAAAATTTTCATAAATTATATTTCAATAGCATGCGTTGTTTTTGTTTTGATTGTGAAAAAAAACATTAAAAATTCAAAAAAAATTTTTTCTGGACAAACCACACAAGGTACAAAAAAAAGGACTAGAAAAAAGTTGTTGATCTGGAAACGAACTACAAATTTATTACTGATCGTCTTTCTATAAGACGCGTTGTTTTTGTTTGAATCGTAAAAAATAACATTAACAATACAAAATTAAATATTGCGAAAAACAACGGAAGGTACGAAAAAAATTAATGAACAAAAGTTCTATACCCGAAAAAGATCTTTTGTTGAGAATTATCTTTTGATAGGATGCGTATTTTCTTCAAATTATAAAAACAAGACAATAAAAATACATCTGTATCAATATAGATGCATATATGTACATTGGAAATAAAATTTGTACAATATTTTACAATATCAGAATAAGCAGTTTCAGACCAAAACTCAGAAATAAATATAATATACATTTGGTATAATAGAGTTGAACTTAATAAAGAAAAGTTTGCACTTTGGACAATATCGAGTGCGAAGCACGAGATACGTGATAAGAATGTGTTCATTAAAGCCGAAGGAGCTTTAACAAAAAAGAATTCACAATCATTAAGTGACAGTTGTCGATGCTTCAACGTTTAATTTTGAAAACTCTGTGCACAAATTTAGAGGAAGTACAACGACTGAGTGCGTAGCACGAGGCAAATACCTTATCTTTGTTGGTCATTTTTTTCACAAATGTAACTATTTTGTGTAAAATCCATCTTTCTGGATCAGAAATTCGACCTTTTAGATTGAAAATTCATTTTCCTTTGTTGAAAATGAACTGTTTTTGTTGCAAATTCAAATATCTTTGGAAATATTCGTCTCTTTGACTCGAAATGTCGAGTATTCGGATACAAAATTAAACTATTTTGTTGAACATTTTTTTCCTAAATCTTCTTTATTCTACCCCGGTAGAAGAGTCCCACTAAGAGCAACTGCCACCTAAAAAAATGTCAATGGCTCCCAGTAGAAGCGCGGTAAATCACACCTATGGCCACGTCTCACAACCGTGAGATGGGTGGTCACAGGACACGACGAAAACACAACGATAGGCCGGTGAAACCCTCGCGTGTCTTGAGGACACGAAGCGACCCAAGGATGACATCTTTCTGCATCCATCTCGCAAGTTTAGAAAGGTCCTAATTTCGAATTTCGACAGGCACTACTCAAATACGAAAGGTATTTTTCTAAATTTGTCAATATCTTATGTTCCAAAAGTTAGAAGCTTCGTAAGGTTGGTGGCTATAAGTCTCTTATTATTGGTTTCGGTGAACTTAAATAAACAAAGTAACGACGAAAGTAACAAACCAGAAGGTGAAAGTGAGGTTATAAATGTTCAGCATGACACTCGTGAAGGTAATATATTCTAAAGATAATACATTTTCGAAAAGTCAGGTATGTGGAAGAAAATATAAGTGTAGAAGTATATAAATGTTAAGTTACATTATGTAAAAATAATGTAGCCTGTGCTTCTAAATGGAAAATTATTTGTATTCCCTAACCTCACATTTTTCAAATTGTCAAATTTTTAGACGAAGAACACAAGCTACGAGAAAAATGATGGAAACAAAATTTGTTCATCCACAAAAGAGGTACAAATTTGTTTCCGATCATGTTTCGATAGGATGCGTAGTTTTTTTTTATTCTTGAAAATAACATTGACAGAAAAAAATCAAATTTTTGTAAAAACAATGCGAGGTACGAAAACAGATGAATGAACAAAAATTGTGCATTCATAAAAGATTCAAAAACTTTTCATCAATTTTTGTTATAAGAATATATTCCAAATGAGAAAAATTAACTTTTTTGAGAAACGGTAGAAGGTAAAATAACATTTTATCTAATAAAATTTGTCGCCTAAATTATATCATTATTCTTCATTTGAAATCAAATACAAATTTAGTAACTTGTATATGAAGAATATATAACACGAAGCGCAAAGTGTGCGATCAATGTATTTCGGTGCGCGAAGCGCGACCATCCAATCGCGCTCAAACTTTTTTGTTTCTATCATACGGTGCACAGAACCGAGCATGGAACGCAAGGTTGAAATGATTTTCAAACCAAATATCGAGCGCGAATCGCGAGTATCTGGATAAGAATGTGTTCCTTAAGGTCGATAGAACCTTGAGTAAATAAAATTCCTTTTGACCCTAAAATAAAAACAAATTTAACAATCACTTCATATGTAGAGGTTTTGATAATTTTATAATATTTGCGAATGAACTTTTTCTTTTCATCGAAGTCGAACACGAAGTTCGAAAATCCAGACGAACCGAGCGTAAGGCGCGATGTACATACATCCGAGCGCGTAGCGCGAGATCGAATAGTCGCGCTCCACAGGCGCGCTCAACTTTGAGAATTCATATTTTTATTGAAAATTTATCTTTGTAGATTGAAAATTCGTCTCTTTTGCTATAAAGCTAAACTATTTGACTAAAATGCAACTGTTTGGTTGAAAATTCATTTGGCTCTTGTTGGAAATTTAACTAATTGGTTAGAAATTCACCTTTTCTGGTTGAAATAGATCAATAATTTTTAAATTTTAATCCTGAACTGTTCCATTCCGATCATAAAAGATACTTTGTTAAAAATTTCATAAGATTAAAATGCTGGTCTTCGAATATTAATTGGTCATGGAAAATGAAAAATTGGCAAGGGAAAAGTCAGGGAATTTGGGAAATTAAGTTTTGCGGGCACCATGTACAGTAAAACTATAATAATTTAGATTATGACTGAGGCATATATTATTCGAATGTTTTAAATTTAATGTGGAAAATTATTTTGTTCCTCAGAATGTTTGTAAGTTTTGGTTTCGAATTCCCCCTCGTATCATTATGAAATATTTCACATCCATTTCTAACAATGGATAAAATGAAGCTGAATTGTTATAAGTACTCGGTATTTTACTTCAAGCTGTCAAGCATTTTTTAAAATCAAACTTGAAAAACAAAATTTCATTGGCAAAACAACATGAAAGAAAAAAAGATAAAATGTTTCAAAGTAAACTGAACGATTATGTTATGGCAAGACAGTAAAAAGATCAAACTATATGTAATAAAAATATAGCAACAATCTTTATTGGTTGAACTACAATAAATTTGCTTACGTGTTGGGCAATTTTTAGAATTGTTGATTTCAACTGAAATTTAAATATGCTCAATGTGTGTAAAAAAAATTATATTCTGAAGTGAAAATATATAGTATGCAGTTTCTGAAAAAATTTCCCAAAAATTGGATGCGTACCTTTTCAAATTATAAAAACAAGACAATGCGAATACGTAAGGAGCAAATATTGAAGTAATCATGAGAAACAAAACTTGTACTTTATTTTGCAATGTGTGAATTACATAGCAATCCCAGGCTGAAGTATAGAAATAAATATAACATACATTTGATATAATATTGTTGAACCTTATGTAGAAAAGTTCATTTTGGACAAAATCGAGTGCGAAGCATGAGACACGTGATGAGAATGTATTCGTTGGAGCCGAAGGAGCTTTAACAAAAGAGAATTCACAATCATCAAATTACAGTTGTTGATGCTTTTATCTTCAACTTGAAAAGGTCTTTGCACATATATGCAGGAAGCATAAAGACTGAGCGCGTGGCGCGACGCAAATACGTTATCGAGCGCGAAGCGTGAGATCCAACAGACGCGCACCATAGCATAGGTGTGCTTAATCTTGCGAGCAAAGCGAATCGCGCACTTGCAATTGAAAATTAAACTATTTTGTTGAAAATGCATTTTTCTTGATTGACAATTAATTTTCTTGTTAAAAAAATGTATATATTTTATATATTTATTTAAATTTTGTTGAAAATTCGTCTTTTTGTGTAGAAAATTAATCTTGTTTATTGAGAATTTACCTCTTTTGGTTAGGATTCAACTATTTTCTTAAAAATTCGTCTTTTCTCGTTCAATTTGACTGGCTAAACATTATTTTTTTGTTAGTTGAAAATACATTTTTTCAAGTGGTAATTTAACTATTGAATTTTCGGTTAAAAGCATTTTTTTCAGTTGAAAATTATTGTGTTTTGTTGAGAATTCGTCCTTTAATAGAAAATAATATTTATTTAATAGATTGCAAATTCGACTATTTGGTTAGAAGTTTGATTTTTTTGTTAGTGTTTGGTGACAGGTGGTGAGAGGATTTTACGGAATTTGTGTGGAAGGTGTGAGTGGAGTGTGAGGGTGCAAGCCCAAGAGGTGAGTAGTGTTGTGTGGGGTGAATTGCGGAGAGAAAAAGTGGTTTTTGGTGTGGGAGTGAGGTGGGATTTAAGTAGATAGAGAAAGTGAGGTTAGGTTGGCAAGGAGTCGGGGGAGTTTGTGGTCGGGAGTCTTGGGTCTCTGAGGGGTCAGGGGTGGTTCTATCAGAGGCAGGGGATGTTAAGGGAGAGAAAGGGGTGTCTGCTGGGGCTTTGAGGAATAGAAAAGAAAAAAAAGAAGGGAAATAAAGGAAAAATTTTGCGGCGATTCTTCAGAGACATCTGTCGCCTGCGGTAGGTACTGCATGGAGAGATCCCAGTTATCGGCGGCAGAGCGGGAGGGAAGCAGTGAGAGTGCTGTCAGTGCTGCTAGTGAAATTTGCGGGGAGGAAATTTTCCACGCGACACGACGGACAACAGCGCGTAGTTCGGTGTCGAGTAGCGCATCGGGGAGAGGGAGAAGGCGGAACGGTGGGAACGAAGGAAGCGAGAAGGTAAGGGAGAGAGAGTCGAGCACAAGTGACGGGGAGAATCTCTTGAAGAGGAAGAGAGACAGCCGAGAGAGTCCGGACAAAATCGAATTGGAGAGTTCTTTTAAAAAAAGCGTGAGAACACCTAGGTCCCCCCCCCCTCCCGAAAATGGAGGGAATGGCAGAGAAGGAGACTCTCGGGATGCTGGTAGGCGAGATCAGGGGACTGAGGGAGGACGTGAGGGGGACTAAGGAGCAGATGGAAGGCATGAGGGAGGACTTGAGAATCATAGATGAGGGATGGGAAAAGGAGGTGAATGAGCTGAGGGAGAGAGTAGAAGGGTTGGAGAGGGAAAGGAAAGAGAAGGAAGTTAAAATGAATGCAGATGGAAGAGGAGACCAGATTGCGGAAGGAAAGGACGGAAAACATTCTTGAGAAGGTGGAGGGCAGGACGGAAATGGAAGTAGGAGACGGGGGTGGGGGGACTGAGATTAAGGGTATTTGGGAGAGGGTAGAGAATATGATAGAAGATAAAGTAGGAGAGCGTAGGAATGAGAAGGTGGAGAGGGTGGATAGGGAAAGGATAAGGGCAATGAAGTTGAGAATGGAGAGAAAAGAAAAGGCAGACAGGAGAAATAATATCGTGATAAGAGGGTTGAAACTAAAGAGTGGAGAAGAAAGGGATAGCGTGGAAGAGTTGCTATAGAGCATAGGGTGGGTTAAAGGCAGAGTAGGAAAATTAAGTTGGAGGGGAGGAAAGAGAAGGAAGTGGCGGTTGTGGAGTTGGAGAGCTGGGAAGAAAAGTTGGGGGTAATGCGAAATAAGAACAGGATACAGGATGAGGGAGTTTTCATCGATCACGATTTGACGAGAAAGGAAAGGGATGTGCAGAGAATGCTGTACGACAGGGCTGGGAGGGAGAGGAGAGTAGGGAGATCAGCGAAGGTAGGATATCGGAAAATAAGAGTAGACGGGAAGATGTGGGGGTGGGACGAGGAGAAAGAGGCGTTGAAGGCAGTGCAGGGGGATTTGTTTCGTAAGAAGTAGGGGGTGGGGGTAATGCAGGGTAGAGGAGTAGTGAAGGTGCAGTACTGGAACGTAGCAGGGGTAAAGAAGAAGGACGAGGAGTTCTGGCGGTATATCCAGGAATTTGATGTTGTGGGACTCGTAGAGACGTGGGTAGAAAGAAAGGAATGGGATAGAATAGAGCCAAAGCTGTTAAAGGGGTATAGGTGGAGACTCCAGAAGGTGGGTCAGTGGGGGAATTATAACCGGGGTTAGAGATGGATTAGAGGAAAAAGTTCATAGAGAGGAAGAGGGTGAGGGAGTGCAAATGAGGGAAATAAAAATAGGAGGGATAACGTGTAAGTTTGTGACAGTGTACAATATGGATGGGATGGAAAGAATACTGGGTGGGGACTTTAATGCGAGGATGGGGAGCGAAGGGGGACTTTGCAGGGAAGGGGAGAGCTTCGATAGGAAATCGAAGGGTAAGATAATAAATGAGTTGGGGGAGATTCTAAGGGACTGGATGGAGGACAGAGGCTGGGCGGTGGCGAATGGTATGGCAACTGGGGACGAAGAAGGAGAATGCACATACGTAAGTAAAGTGGTGGTATCGGTGATAGATTATGTGGTCATGAATATGCAAGGATGGGAGGTGACGGGAAAATTCGCACTAGAGGGGAGGGTGGAATCAGACCATCAGCCACTAAGTTCGTGGATAAGAGGTCAGGGTGGCGGAAGACAAGGCGGGGAAGAAGTCTCGATAGGGGAGAGGGTGACCTGGACGAGGGAGGGGATAGAGAAGTATCAGGAGCAGCTAAGAAGGGTCCGCTTTGAAGGGGAGTCGGTGGAAGAGATATGGGAGAATCTGAAAGAGAAGGTGAAAGGGTGTTTGCAAAAGAAGGCATTTAGAAAAAAGAAAAAAGGAATGGAGAAGCCGTGGTGCGATAGGGAATGTATAAAGATGAAAAGGAAGGTGAAGAGGAAGTACAAGAAGTGAAAAGAGGGTAATGCGAGAAGGGAGGAGTACGTAGAAATGAGGAAGGGGTTCAGATTGATGTGTAAGAAGAAAGAACAGGAAAAGGAGAAAGATCTGGAAGAGGAGTTAGGAAATGTTAAGACAGAGGAAGAGATTCAAGGAAGGATGGTGGGAGTAGAAGAACGGGGGAGGCAGAGATGCAGGAGTTGAATGGCGATGAGATAGAGAAGCAGATAAGGAAGTTAAGAAGGTCAAAAGCAGCAGGGCTGGACAAGGTAGAGAACGAGGTATGGTTGTTTAGTACACAAGAGGTTAGGGAGAGGCTGAAGGAGGTAGTGAAGAAAGCATGGAGGCAGGAGGGATTCCCAGGAAGGTGGAGAGACGGATTAATAGTGCCGCTGCAAAAGAAAGGAGATAGAGATAGACAGGAAAATTATAGAGAGATTACGCTAATGAATACGGCGTATAAAGTATACGCGATGGTGGTGGCGGAGAGGCTGCGGAAGGATGTCGAGGGGAAAGGAATATTGCTGGAGACGCAGGCGGGCTTTAGGTCTGGTAGGAGTACTATCGACAATATCTAAGTTCTGAAGCGCGTGGTGGATAGAGAATTAGCGAAGAAGGTGTCGAAAGTGTACGCGTTTTTTGTGGATCTCAAAGGCGCGTTTCCTTAGGTGGATAGAGGGAGGTTGTGGGAGGCGATGGAGGATAGGGGAGTGGAGAGAGGCCTGATCGAGAGAGTAAGGGAGATATATGAAGAGACCAAAACCAGCGTGAGAGGAGGGGAGGGAATTTCGGAGGGATTCTGGATCGATAGGGGTTAAGGCAAGGGTTTCCGCTTAGCCCAACGCTGTTTGCGATTTTAATTGCTGATATGGAAAGTAAGCTGGAGGCCGGGGTGGTAGGAGGAGTCAGGATAGGAGGGGTTAGAATTTGATCGCTAGAGTATGCAGATGACATAGTGTTGCTGGCAAGAAGCGAGGAGGCCTTAAAAGAGATGATGAAGAGGTTGAGAAGATACCTGGATAAAAACAGGTTAAAGCTGAATACGGAAAAGTCCAAGGTTATGTTGTTCAGAAAAGGAGGGGGAAGGGATAAGGGACGGGAGTGGAAGTGGAAGGGAAAGGCTGTGCAGGAGGTGAAAGAGTTTGTGTACCTGGGCTTCTTGTTTCGGAGGAATGGGGGAGTGGATGGTCACATAAAAGAGAGAGTGAGGAAGTCAAATGTGGTGATGAGGCAGGTGTGGGGGTTGGGAAAGAAGTTATTCGCACATGATTTTGGAAGGAGAATGCAATTTTTTGACTGACTAGTGATGAGTGTTCTATTGTATGGAGTAGAGGTGTGGGGGTGGAAGGAAAGTGAAGAGGTAAATAGGATACAGGAGAGGTACATATGTAAAGTGGATACTGGGGTTGGCAAGGAACACGCCTAATTATATTGTCAGGAGGGAGACGGGGAGAGCGAGTGTAGGTATTCTAGTGGGGAGTCGGGCGTGTAAGTATGAGGAGAAATTTCTGGAAGGGGGGGGGGAAGTAAGCTGGTTAGGGAGTGTTGGTGGAGAAGGAGAACAGGAGAGGGTTGGGAAGATGGAGGTTGAAAGGGAAAGGTATTTTAGAACAAATGGACTGCAGATGGATAAAGTGAGAAGGATGCACGAGGAAGGAAAGAAGATGTATGAGTTGGTTAAGAAAAACGGCATGGAGAGAGAGAGAAAACAGCAGGGGAAGAGAGAATAAGAAAGTCAAGGTTTAACGGGAACTGTGCTTGGATTATGCCAAGGGCGAGAGCGCAATATTTGTGTGACAAAGGAGAGAAAGGAAGTCAGGAGCTTATAGCGAGGATGAGATGTGGGTGCATGGAGGGTTGTAATAGGTTCTAGCTCTCTAGGGAAAAGAGGATGTGTGAGCTATGTGGGAAGGGGTATGCAAGAGTGGAGCACTGGTTGGAGGAGTGCGTAGAGGTGGAAAGGAGTGGGATAAGCATGGAGGTATTGATGCATGAAAGGGGGAAAAAAGGGCAGTAGCATGGGTGAAGGGAGTGTTGGGTAAGATTGAGAAGAAGAGAAGGAACGAGGAAGAGGAATGAAGAAGGAAAGATTGTAAATAGGAGAGAAAGTAGATATAAGAAAGTTGTAAATATTGTAGATAGTAGATCAGGATTAGTTATTAGCCGCGAAGGCAGAGTTTTGGCAATGCGAGGTAAAGCGAGAGAGTAGGGACATGCGTGCGAGGCGAGGCGAAGCGAGGCAGGCAAGGCGATAAGAGCAAGCGGCGTTAGAGATAAGGTGTGGAAGGATGTTAGTTTTAAGGGTTAGTTTTAAGAAAATTCTGTAAAAAAATGGAAGTGTAAGCAAGCCAATTTTCTAAGGCCAGCAGGCTGAATAATAAACGTTTATCTATCTATATTTATTCCAATTTTGTTGAAAATTCGTCTTTTTGTGTAGAAAATTAATCTTCTTCATTGAGAATTTACCTCTTTGGGTTAGGATTCAACTATTTTCTTAAAAATTCGTCTTTTTTCGTTGAATTTGACTGGCTAAAATGATTTTTTTGTTAGTTGAAAATAAATTTTTTCAACTTTTGAAACAATTGAAAATTCGTCTATTTGGTTAGAAGTTTGATTTTTTTGTTAAAAATTTAATTATTTTATTGAAAATTCAACTATGATGTGAAAATAATTTCTGTTGCTTGATTTACAGTAGATAATCTTAATTAACTGGAAAACTGACCAAAAATGTTCATTGTTTTTGTAAGTATAACATTTCATCAAGGATACTATATTTTCTGACGAAGTTTCGTTGTAATGTTTTAGATAATTAATTTGTGGGCGCAAAATATTAATTTTTAACCTGAAAGAAAATTTTCGCCCCTTCTTTATTCATACTTTATACCTTAATGAAACATGTTTATGTCATGTTTATACATTAGAATCAAAGCTTAAAGTTTAATGAACAATATTTATTGATACCAGGTGTTCTTTATTTAATATTTATAAATATTTGAGGACTTTTTATTAGTCATTACATTCTCCAACAGAAGATAACCAACAGTAAATATTCGCAAAATTGCGAAAAATGTCGCTGTCAAAATTGGCAGCTCTGCGACTGTCCTGCAGTTGTTTTAAGTCGAAGGTTGTGTTTATTTATTTTGATTTGTAAAGTTTCTGAATTGAGGTTATTGTAAATACTAAATTAAGAAAATTGTGTCAATTATTAGTTATTAAAAAGCACGTAATGCTTAGTTGTGTTTTAAGGAGTTTTTCGGAAAAGATATCATTTTTAGGATTAAGGTATGTAAAAATTCTGCAAAAATCTCGTACCAAACGTACCAATCTCACGGAATATCAGAGATAAAAAATGTTAATAATTTAAGCTTTTGTAATTTTTTTAAAAAGATCATAGTTTAGTTATTATTCACTCAATAAACTCATTTTAATTGTAAGTATACTGATGATAAATTATAATGATCGAGAATTGAGTATTCTGGCATGTCCAGGAGCAACACCAGAAACGATTATATATTCATGGACAGAAGTATGAAAATCCTACCGTTGACCAGGTCTAATAAAAATGTTTTATGACACAAGCATGATTTCAGCCCTTTTAGACGCCTATGAAGCGGGGCTAAAACTCTACTTTCTACTCCCTAGGGAGTAAAAAGTAAATTTTACTCCCTAGGGACGGAAAAGTGACGTCAGAGGTGAATAATGAAAATGATGCATCTATGAGCTTGCATTTTATCATTATCAGCCCACTCATCGTAAAAACTGTGAGGAAATTGTGGTTGCAGATAATAGAATTTTGCGGTTATTTATACCTGTGAATTACCATAGATGACTGACATTTTTCATAAATTTCCGGAAATTTATGGAAATTTTTACAAATTAATTTTGGGTAAGTTGCCATATATACCTGTAAAAGTTACCATAAATGACCGAAATTTTAAATAAATTTCCGGAAATTTATGGAAATTTCTAAAAATGAATTTTGGCTAATTTGTGGTAAGTTACCATATTAACCTTAAAATTACCATAAATGACCGAAAATGTCCATACATTTCCGCAAATGCACAGACATTTTTTTGTTGAATTTTGGGCAATTTATGGTAAGTTACTATAAATCACCTCTAAAATTACCATAAATTAGGTTAACATCACTTTCATGCTTCATTATACAAAATCTAGTATGTACTGAAATCAGGACTGTATTTCGAGAAATGTCTGAACTCATTCATTTCTTAAACAAAAAATCGTACGCGCCAAGGGGAAGAGGCACATTTTCAACTCGTGTACGTTTTCAGTACTCGTCGAAAAAGCACCTCTTCTCCCCCTAGGTGCATAATATACTATTAATACAGTTAATTGACTAATTTCGTGATATTTCTTTTTATAAGAATATTAAATTGAATATATAATATTTATTTCAAAAACAACATTTTTCTTAATTTGCGGAAACTGATGCAGTTAATTGCTGTTGAAGTTTTTCCTATCTACTGTAGGGTCGTTTCCCCTATTCCAGGGGGAGACTTAAGCCAAAACTACGGTCATTAATGAGATGGGACAGTTGGAAGGGAGGAGGGGGGCAAAAATAACCCAAAATTGGTAACGTAGTTTATGGATGACCCTTAACATGAATGATAATATTGAAATTCTTGAAAGTATAGTTAAATACATTTTTCCCGAGATCTGCCTTCCCGCACTTTATAAGCTCATTTTGGGAGTAAAAATTACAATACAGTCTACTCCTGATATAAGTGCGAGGAGCTGCGGAACCGAAAGAGAGGATGTGCTCAGTAAAGCGTGACAAACAGCTCGAGGTTCATGCGACCCTGCCTGTTTATGGTTGGATTCCCCGGATTCAAGATCCATTCCAAGGCGAGCCATACGCGGAACCGTTCTTATATTGGGAATTGCGTGTATTACAAATTATATCACGGATCTTGATTAATTTTTTAAATTGTTAATACTTAAATCAGTATTTCCCTTTTTTGAATGTAGTTTCAAAATGTTCAAAGCCTGAGTGGTAACAGGGAGTTTTCACGTGTGGGGAACGAATTACAATAAATGAGTAGTCATTGTTCGGAAACAACGGCGTGTAATGCATGCCATGTAAGCGCTGGTAAACGACATGAGCAGCGTGGGTGTTCCAATTTGGGCCTTTTTGCATCTCCCCCTTTTACGCCGGAGTCGATCGGGGAATTTATTTTCTCCTGGGGTCCTCACTATTCGAAAGAGGTTTCACTTGAGAAAGTGAAAGAAGAAAGAGAGCAGAAAGGCAGAGAGATGATTGAACTCATCCATATTAACCCGGCGAAATTTTTATATCGGGTGTGGTCTTTGAAACCTTTTAGTTGAATGGGTCACTTTGTGGAGTAGGTCATTTGAATTTATCAGAATTTGAGAAAAAAATATTCTGAAAGCTTTTGGTCAAAACATATGGAGCACTATTCAGCACAACTGGGCAAAATTTGGTCGAGATATTATGAATAACAAATGTCTGCTTTGTAATCAAAGTTTTTAAGTGAGTATATATAATATGTCTAAAGAAGAAGAATCTCCCGTTTTTTATTTATAATAATTATACAAGTACTTTTTGTTACTCAGTGCATTTTTTCAGAGAGTAGGTCATCGCGAGTAGGCTATTCTCAAAATTGTTTAGTTACATTGGTTTTATTGAATGGACTCGGAAATAACACTTGCCGAACATGGTCGAATATTCCTTTCTGTCAGTTCAGTTTTGTTAGTTTTTGCGAGAAAGGGACCTCAAGAAACTTTTGAACACATCGAGATTCGAAAGTGTCATTGAATTACGGTTGGTTAAAGAAAATACACTGTAAAATGGATTTCAGTAAACGGAATTTGTGCATTCAGAGA
Source organism: Andricus quercusramuli (assembly GCA_932178445.1). Taxonomy (NCBI): domain Eukaryota; kingdom Metazoa; phylum Arthropoda; class Insecta; order Hymenoptera; family Cynipidae; genus Andricus; species Andricus quercusramuli. Next base: position 32,196 of record CAKNXH010000120.1, read on the forward strand.
ATTAATGCCGCCCGGCCGTTTCAGGATGAGGGAAGCCGCGGGTCCGAGAGGGGGGGGCTGCTCATTCAAGCGTGACAAACAATAGGAGAGCCGCACTCAGGGAGTTAGTTGCATCAGGTTGCGTCATACCTCCAAATACAACAGAAATGGCTTTTGCGGCCCTGCCTATTTCTTCTATTTTCGGTATTTTTCCCTATAAAAGGGATTAATAAATGAGAGTGATTTTGTTTATAACTTTTTCGCCAAACGCGATGATCCATTCTTCACAGAGACCTGTGAAAAATGTTCTTCGAGATTGCTTCTAAAAAACTTATACATCAACGAAATTACGGATTTTATTAATTGTTTATTTCATAACTATTCTTATTTGATGATTAAAGAAGGCTGCGTCTAGTCGTCCAGAGGAATTAATTACTCGGATTTTTGGTGCACACTAGATTGCAAGATTGTGGGATTGCATAAGATTGCAAGAGACTGCATGAGATTGCAAAAGATTTCATGGATCATAGGAAATTCATTACAGAAAATCATTATATGGATAATAATTATAGGATAATCAGCATTGGAATAAATAGTACAAAAATATTCAAGGAATTAATATAAAAAATTGAGAAAGTACAATAGTGCAATTCATTTAGAACACCCATAATCTCATAAGGAAATACACAAAAATAGCGAGTCTGCACAAATGAACTTTAAACAGCAAAAATCTGTGAATTGCCTCGATATCTTTAAAATCTCTTGAAAATTCAATCAAAATCTGTTGAAATCTGCTGGAATCCATTGAAAGTTGTAAAAACAGCAGAATTTAAAAAATAATTAGAGATTCTATAGATCTTAGTCTTCTCACCTTGAGTTGTTGAAATCCGTAGAAATCCCTTGAAATAAAATTAAATTTATTTCGTAAAGTATGATTCAGTTGAAATTGAATAAATATAAATTGAATTGAACTTACCCATCAAACTTACATACGAAACCCTGCTTTGAACCTGTAACTCCTAGCTTAGTAGGCGCTGGGAGCAGTGAAGTAGGTTCTAAATAAGAAGCGATTTCAATGTAATTTAGACCCTACTTTGACGCTAAAAGTGTCCGAAATTGGCCGTTTTTCCACGTTTAGCGTCAAAGTAGGGTCTGCATTCAATGTACGCTAGACCCTCTTTTGAACCTCTAACTACTACATGTAGGATTTGTGGCATCAAAGCAGGTTTATCAGAAAAAATAAAGTAGTATCTGTGATATGAATATCAAGGATATTCGCAATTATGTCATAGATATATTATTCATACTATTTCTCAATTATGTCGCCAAATAGTACACTGAGAAATCCGCAAGATTCGTTAGAATGTCTTCGATAAAAATCATTAGCATTTGTACAATACTTTAAGGCCCAAAATCTTTTTAAATGCTACACAATTATTAGAATAATGGCTTGTTTAAACTTTTTGTGCCGTCCAATATACGCTTCACAAAAACTTGAGGCTGGATATTTAAATTTGAGTCTGTGTAATTTATGATTTGAACGAATACAATGTCAGAAGTGGCGATTTTTACCACAATATTTTTCTATCTCTTCATTAAGCAGAGACATTGAAAAACATATTTAGTTTGAGATTCAACCTAATATTCATCAGGAAATAAGTTAATATTAACAATAACATCACTGGATTTATAACGAAGTTTCTCGTCGTCCCGAAATTCGAGATGAGTAGTCAATTATTTCTCATACGTTTGCCTTTTCTTGTTCTCCAACGAATATTATAAAAAAATAAAACATTAAATATTTTCTCACGGGAAGAAATGATTTTTTCTACTAAACCAAGTGGTAGACACGTAAATAGTAATTTTTCTCTGAGAATATTTGTTGCTAACGATATGAAATATTTTATTCTTATAATTTGTTGTGATTCTCAATCACATTGAAACAAATTGAAAATCATTTTTTTTAAATAAACCAATACCTGTATGACTGTCAATAATGCACAATCTCATTAGTTATTTATAAAAATATTTATAATGTCATATTAATCGACAATAGTGATTTTTCGTGATGAATATTATTCACATACAAATTATGAGCATTTGCAGTTAAGAGGAAATATTTTTCTGGGATTGTGCTTCGTAAAGAAGTATTTATTTATATATAAATAATTTATAACAATTTGATTGAATCTGAAACTGAATGTTTTTGTTAATTCAGTGTGACTGCTGTCATTAAGATGACCAAGGAGTGAATTCAACCTTAGTAACAAATAATTGTTAGTTTATTTTCATGAAGTTTATGAAACATCAAAGTGTAGTCTTCAGTTAGAACATTGTACGCTTATAAGGTTCAAAGCAGGGTCAGCATTGAAGGAGAGGTTAAACAGCATCAAAGTAGGGTCTTGGGTTATAAAAATGTAGGCTCTTTGAAATCCCTTGAAATTTTGTATATCTCTTAAAATACATTATAATCCCCTGAAATCCCTCAAACACTTTTGCAGTTCTTAAAAATTTCGAAATCTTAAAAATTATAATAAAGTTCTCTTCAAAACCCCGTTTAAAACCGTAGAAATCTTTAAAATCTCTTGATATCCTTGTTGATTTGACAAAATCCTGAAAAACCTTGTGAAACTTCTTCGAATACCTTGAAATCCTTTAAAATCTTTGAAATCGTCAGAAAATTTGAAGTCCCGTGACAACTTTGACAAAAGTAATAATTCCTTGAAGTCCCTTGAAATGTTTCGAAATTCCTTGAAATCCGTAGAAATATTGAAAAAACCAACGAAATCTTTTTAAATTAGTTGAAATATTTAGAAATCCCATAAAACCCCTCTAAATGCCTCAAAATATGTGAAAGTATCTCAAAATCTCTCAAAATCTTTTGGAACCCCTAAAATTCTTCGAAATTCCTTGAAATCCGTGGAAATATTTTGAAATCTCTTAAAAACAGATGAAATCATTTTAAATTGATTAAAATATTTGGTAAACCCTTAACATTCTTTGGAAATCCTTCAAATCAGTAGAGGTCCCTCAAAAGTTTCCATAAACACTTCCAATATTTTAACATTTTTAATTTCTATACTGATTTTCCGAAAAGATATTTTAAGAGATTGCATGGGATTGCATAAGATTGCAGGGAGGGTGTACACCAGATTGCAGGAGTAATTAACTACTTGAGTCGTTCTAAAAAATTAGGAATTTGAAAAAGGGGGTGGACTAGTCGTCCTGAAAATTCGGGACGACTAGTCAAGCTTATGAAAAATATTTGACTGCTCATCCCGAATTTCGGGATAACGAGATACTTCCTTCAAAGAAAGTATGTACTATTTTTAATTAATTCGTAATTATATGAAGTATCAAGCAATTTTCATTCAGAAATGCTTTCAAGGTAAAACAATAAATAAACGTACGTTATTATACTATCTGATCTGTTTTATCAATTTTTCTTATCTCTTGAAATTTTAAAGTGATTCTACACGAGGATGGGATTTACGTTCTGGAGATGTTGGTACACACATGGAAGTATAAATTATGGATTGCGATGCTCGGCCACGATCGTTGAACAAGGTTTGTGGATAATTGCATTGGTACGTGGCAAGGGCTAATTATAGGTTCTGATTATGATTGTGGGTGTTAAGCAATTTCGGAGCCAATTCTGACAAATCAATGTCTGAAGGTGAATTGCAAATAAATATTTGGTACCTGCCTCAAGGTAAACCACACTATTTTCAGACATGCAAAGGAAAATTAAATGCGAAATTGATAATTCCGCTCAAAAGTTCGGTCTAATCTTTGAAGTTTTTTTTCCACCAGGATCTTATAAGACTTCAAATATTCCAAGGCATTTGAAGATACTTCAAGATATTTCCAAAAATTCTACTGGTTTTTCCAAAGAAATAAAAATTAATATAAGAGATTTCCAAGCATATCACGGGATATCATAAGTTCCAAGCAGAATTTCAAAAAATTTCCAATAATGTCAAGGGATTTCACGGGATTTCATCAGATTTCACGCAGGATTAAAAAAAGTTGACCGTATTTCCATAATATCAAAAAGTTTCAACAGATTTCATAGTTATTTGAAAAATTTTTTTTAAAAATTAAGGGACTTCGAGAGATGTCAACTTATTTTACGGGTTTTTAGGAGAATAAAAATAATTAAAAATATTTTATGGAATTTGCGAGATTTCCTAAGTTTTAATTATATTTCAAAAATTTTTCCGTGATTTTATGTAAAATTCAACGCAGGCTGGCGGAATAGTTATGGAAAATAAAATATTTCAAAGGAACTTCAGGTAGTTTCAGAACGTAATATCAAAGAAATATTAATGGATTCAATAAATTTCAAGCAATTTGACAAAATGTCAGGTATTTCGAGAGATTTCAAGGAATGTCAAGAAATTTCATTTAATTATATGAAATTTGAAGGGATTTCAAGAGATTTCACGGATTTTAATAATATTTCATGCAGAATTTCAAAAAACTTCGAGGGGTTTTAAAAGTGAATTCTAATTATTTACTGGATTGTGAAAGCGTACATTCATTGAAAACACTTTAAGTGACTTGAAAAAGATTTCAATGTATTTTTAGATATTTCAAGGTATTTCGAAGCACTTTAGGATTTTTTTTTAATTTGACAACGTTACCTAAAGAAATGAAATTTAAGTTAAAAGAGTTTCAGGAATACCACGGGATATTATGAGATTTTACGCAGGATTAAACAAATTTCACCATATTTTAATAATATCAACAAATTTCAAGAGGCTGCATAAGATTTCGTGAAGAATAATAAAACATTTTAAAGGATTTCAAGAAATTTTAAAAGATTTCAAAGCATTTTATCGGTTTCTGAAACAATAAAAAATTATTGAAAAGATTGCAAGGAGTTTTGTAAGATTTATTGATATTTCAAGGAATTTCACAGGACTTTATACGAAATTTAATGCAGGCTTATGAAATTTTGAAGCGATTTCAAAAATTCTAATAAGTCTTTAGAAACTTTAAGAGATATATGAAATAATTTTACTAAAAATAACAAAAAATTTCACAATGTTTTTAAGATTTCAAGGAATTTTGTGAGATTTAAATTTAAAGGAATTTCACAGGATTTTATACGAACTTTCATGCAGGATCACGAAATTTAAATGCAGTTAAAAAAATTTTGAAGAACTTTAAGAGATATATGAAATAATTTTACTAGAATTAAAAAAAAAATTTACAGGGTTTCGAAGATTTCAAGAGATTTAAAGAAAGTTGCGAATATTTTTTTAGCTTTCCAAAATTATGATGGATTATAAGGGATCACAGGGGTTGAGGGTGGAAAAGGGGGTAAGGGTGAGAAGAGCATATATTTTAAAAAGGGTGAGAGCGGAAGGGAGTGGCAGAGGGATTTGCGATAAAGGATCGATTAGATTTGTAGATAGTAAAAGAATTAGATGAAATGGTGGAAAAAAGGTCAAAGGGTTGTAGATTGAGTGGGCTTAAGGAAAGGGTGCTTCCGGAAGTTGAAATAGACTTCTAGTGTTCCTTCAAACAACTTTGGAAGTTATAAATTTTGCTTAGAGCAAACGCAAGTTGCATCTATTTTTACAAGAATAGTGCGATGACAGCTCTCATCATAGATGGTCAATTAATATAAATACTATCTAAATGACCCTTTGTTTTGAAAATATATCGATGTTAGAATACCTCGTCAATGAATCATACTTGGCACACCTGCGAAGTTCGAATGAACCGAAGCACGAAGCGCATGTGCACTAATTATGATAACTAATGTCGCGTGCTGTACGAGCAAGTGCACTACTCCAGCAGCGACATTTGTTCCTGTGGTGCGAACCGGAACGATCACTCTTGAGGGAATGAGGCTCGAGGGAAGGCGAGATCCCTTCGCGGGCGTCCCGCCGCGAATTAACGAGACAATCGTGCGTCTGCGGTCGCGCCTTAGGCGCGATAGAGGTTTCTGCACACCCACGCGCGACATGGAAGTCCCAGGTACGCATGCAAACCCTGGCATGTCGCACACAGGCGTGTATACGATTTGTCCCGTCCATGGATAATTACGCCATTATGACTACCTTTGTACTGTCTTGTATCTCAAAGACACCCTCTCTACCATTTCTGCCACACTGCCACCTTCAGGAAGCCAAGAGAGAGAGAGAGAGAGAGAGAGAGAGAGACCTCGTGATTGTACAATGTCCGCGCACTCTCCCTTATTGCCGTGGCTATCTTAATTAATACGATATGCTCTTAATGCCTACTCTGATTAATGCCGTCCGGTGTTAGACAACGCAGACCAAAGGCATGACCTTCGCAATTTTATATCTACATTTGCACGCCTCGTTTTCCGTTACGATTTACTGAGAAGTAGCCAAGGGGAATTCAGCAGTAATAAGTAACAGGTTGAAGTCATTGTTACTTTTGTTGCTGCTATTGATAAAAAGGAAGGCGTTTCTTTTTTCCTGTATAGTAAATTGGTTAAAAATACACTGGAACTTGGAATTAATGCATTCGAGTTTATGACCCTCCGAGAATTGATGCCGTGGTGAGAGACGCAGCGAAACCGAGAGAGAGGCTGTTCACATTTTGGGTTCAGTCATGTGTTACCATGCGTTTGGACTGTCTTCATTGCTTTGGAATCTTTGCATGATAATAAAGTGATGTGTGAACATCTTTGACAACGTTATGAAGTGCAAATACTGTGTCAGAGCGACCGTTGTTTTGAGTAGGATAAACGTGATATGTAAACTTCTTAGACTACGATATAGAGTGTAAATCTTTATCAGAGCGTTCGTATCCTCGGGTGACATAAAAGTGATGTTCAAACATCTTAGACCGCGATATGGAGGGTAAATCGTGTGTCAAAGCAATCATTGCGTTGGGTAACATAAAAGTGATATGTAAACATCTTAGACCGCTATATGGTGGGCTAATCATGTGCCAGTAGCTCAAATATATTGAATAACATAAACGTGATGTGTAAGCATCTCATACAGCGATCGGGGAGGTAATTCTGTATCAGAACGCTCGTTGCCCTGGGTAACCAAAAAATTATGTGTGAACACCAGCCATCTTAGACCGCTATAAGGAGGGAAAATCCTGTAACAGATCGTCCATTGCCTTGGGTAATATTGAAGTTATGTTCGAACATATAAGATCGCGATATGGAAGGTAAATACTGTGTCAAAGCGTTGATTACGTTTGGAAATATAAATGTGATGTGTAAACATCTTAGACCGCTATATGGTGGGTGAATCAAGTGTCAGTCGCTTAAATACATTGAATAACATAAAATGATATGGAAGCATCTCATACAGCGATCGGAGAGGTAATCCTTTTTCAGATCGTTCGTTGCCTTGGGTAACAAAAAAATTATGTGTCAACACTAAACATCTTAAATCGCTATATGGAGGGAACATACTGTGACAGACCGTCCATTGCCCTAGGTAACATAAAAGTGATGTTTAAAAAGGGACAGAGAGTGTAAGTCCTAGCTCAGAGCTTTCATTGCGTTTAACAACTTTAAGGTGATGAGTAAGCATCTGGCACCGCTATACAGTGTGTAAATTAAGTGTCAGTGCTTCAAAGACCTTAAATAACATAAAAGTGATGCATAAGCATCTCATACAGAGATCGGGACGGTAATCCTGTTTCAGATCGTTCGTTGCCTTGGGTAAAAAAAGATATGTGTAAACACTAAACGTCTTAGACCGCTATATGGAGGGGAAATCCTGTGTAAGATCGTACATTGGCTTGAGTAACATGAAAGTGATGTTCAAACCGCGACATGGAGTGTAAATCCTGTGTCAGAGGGTTCGTTGCCTTTGGTAGCATAAAAGTGATATGTAGACATCGAAGACCGCGATATGGAGGGTAAAGCCTGTATCAGAGCATGCCATAATAGAAATGTTGTTCGAATTGTTTTCAAATGAGAAAAATTAAAACTCCCTATCATTCGTCAAATCTTAGAATTTCAGTTGGTGTTTTTTATAGAATGATATTCAGTTTTAAATTTATGTGATTACATGTGATAGCATTTTTCCCCTTTTCGGATGTGCATTGAAAAATCATTTCAATCATTGAGAGAAAATATTTCTTCATGTTCTATTATTGCCTACATCTCGTATTTCAAAGACGTTTACCTGACCTTCAAGTATGATTTATCTGAACGTCTATCGTTAACGACTATTGTCATGAATTCTTAAAGGTATGCAAGGTAACGTAACAATATTTCAAATCTCAGAATGTTTTAGAAAAGTACTGATTTTGCTTTCACTTGAAGTTGTGCACAATTAAATGCCATGATTGTCTGTCGTGAAACAAAGCGATCTTCAAGAATAGTGTCTTCTTGTATTAGTTGTTGAGGTATCTTTCTCATACTACGTATGTATGTATGTATGTATGTATGTATGTATAAGCCATTTCCCTTTATTCGGGGTAGGCGTGACACTACCCGATTCGGGTAGTGTTTCTAGGTGGATAGTCTCTTGTAGTAAGTAACTACAAGTGTGGGCTCACCACACCCACGACATGCCAACATCACGTAGTTAGTAGTATTCCCGGACGGTCACCCATCCAAGTACTAACCGCGCCCAACACTGCTTAACTTCAGTGATCTAACGAGAACTGGGTTTTTCAGCGTGGTATGGCCGTTGGTAATTTTAGTAAAACACTCTGAAGGAATGAGCTGGAAATGGTCGGTTTTCTTTCTCTCCCCACAATTTATATACCACCGAGGAGTTGATTACTCGACTTTTGAGTGTATACCAGATCTTGAAAGATTTCAAAAAGTTTTATAAAGATATCAAAAGATTACACAAAAATTTCAAAGATTTCAAAAATATTACAATCATTGTACACACATTACAACAGATTTCACAAACATTTCAGAAGATTACACACAAATTTAAAATATTTTATAACGATTTTAAAAATTGCACAAACATTTCAAATATTTCACAGATATTTCAAAGATTTAAAAGATTTTAAAAGGTTTCGAGAGGTTTCAAAAAATTTCACAAAGATTTCAAAAATTTGACAAAAATTTCTAATATTTCATCAAGATTTCAAAGATTGCACAGACATTTTAAATATTTCAATAACATGTCGAAGATTTCAAAAATATTTCAAACATTTTAAAGATTTCAATAGGTTTCCATAGGTTTCATAAGATTTCACACAGATTTTACGAAAATTTTATAAAGATTTCGAAAATTGACAAAATATTTTGAAGACCTTCCTAAAGAACTTTTAATTTGAATTATTCGGATTAGATTTTGTATTATGTTTTTAGTTCATTTTTGTTCCCCAAAAAATACTAACTTAATAATTTTATCTTGAGCAAAAGAATTTCAAATTTAATTACTGGCCACAATTATTGTAATGATCTGAGACCTGATAAAATTAATTTGAATTATAAGGAAATGTATCAGCTTATTATGATGTCTGTTACTTATATAAATAATATAATAATTTCACAAATATATTACAAACGATTTATAAGTGTACGCATATTCGCGGCTTCCAGATCATTTCGAAGGATTTAACGGAATTGCAAACCAACAAGATTCATTTTCTACCAGAATATAAATTTTCGACAAAATACATTAATTTTCTAGTTCTACACATGAATTTTCGTTCTTGAAGATTCATCATTACCGGTTTAAAACTCAAGCGTTGCCTAAAAATTCGATCTTTGAGGCGGTAATGATGAATTTTCAACAATAAGGTTAATTTCCAATCCAGAAAAATGAATTTTCAACCAAATAGTTCAATTTTCATCTCGAAAAGATAATTTTTAAACTAAAAATGGAATCATAAAAGTTAAAGTTAGAAAAAAAATTTCCATAAAAAATGAATTTTCCAGGAGTTGCATTTAACCAAAAAGGACGAATTTTTAACAGAACAGTGTAATCCTCAACCAAAAATCTGAAATCAAATCGTTTAATTTTTAACTTATAAAGAATAAATTTTCAATTTATAATGAAATAGTTAAATTTTAAGGTATAAACAATAATTTCAAACGAAACATAAACGGATTTTAAACAAAGTAGTTAAATATTCAACCCAAGAGGTGAATCTTAAAAATAGTTAATTTGTAACAAAACTGTTGAATCTTGAATACAAAAAGAAGGATAAAAGTAATTTTCAACAAAATTCAATTATTTCCAACCCAATAGTTGAATTTTAAATTAGAAAATATCAATGTTCAATTACAACTACCAATTTTTAATCAGAATAGTTGAATCTTCAACACAAAATATAAATTTTTAACAAAAAAGTGAATTTTCATCCAAATAGTTTATTTTCCTAGCAAATTGTTGAATTTTCAACCAAATAGTTGCATGTTAACCAAGCGAGATGAATTCCAAACTCAAATTTTGATAGTAGACTTTCCTACCAAAAAAGTTAACTTTCAATCAAAAATATTATATTTCCTTATTAAGTTCTATTAATTCAGTTCGCTGTAAGCGAAAAAGCGAGAAAAAGGGGAGAAAATCATAATAGGGAAAAGTTTTTGAAGTCTAAAATATGAAAGTTACTTTAAAACTTATAAAGTTATTATTAAACTGTCCCTTGTAGAATAATCTCTCGCGGAATTCGCAAACTTTGTTAAAATTTACCATCGGGAAACGTACTAAACGTTATCTGAGTTCGTAACGTTATTCCGACAGACCCAGTCCCTCCCCCTGTTTGCAAACGCAGTTTTTGGCGAAACCCCCGCCCCCCTCAAATTGGTAACTAGGGACCTTGCTGAGGAGTTGAGAATTTCTATTGAGACTGGAATTTTCTTCGAAAGATTATTACAAAGGTCTCATATCCATACACTTAACTTCCAATATAAGACCGGTTACGAGCATGGCTTGCCTTGGCCTTGATTCTAAATCGGGGAAATCCAAATGTAAATAGGCAGGGCCGCGTGAAACATTCCTGTTGGATTTGGTTGCATGATTCAATCTGATGCAACTAATAAACTGAGTGTGCGGCCTTCGAGCTACTTGTCACGCTTGACTGAGCATATCCTCTCTTTTAGCCCCGCAGCTCCTCTCCTTACGAAAATGCCGAGGCCATCATTTTTAGAAATAGCATATACCAGTGGGCCCATGATCAGGATTTGAGTATATTTGTCTCTCAAGTGTACTAATCTACTATTGAAAGATGCTATCTCGCTAGAATCGAGCACTTAATGCCGGACCAATAGTACAAGTAGGACGTTCGCAACTCGTTTATTTCTTGTTGGAGACTTAAGAGTAAATAGGGTGAAGCTGGGGAGGGGGGGGGGGGTCAGAGAGAAAGATAAAAATGCAGTTTCCCATCAAGTGGCGAACCGCAATGCAGTAGCTAAGACGTATGGCGGGGCAGGACGAGACATTGTAAATTGTATTATACTGTCGTATGCAGATACCTTCGTGCCCCGCAAACGCAATTGTCTCTGGCTTACGTGTGAGGAGACCTACTATATGCGCGGGATGGAGGAGAGAAAGGCCCACGCATAAAACACGAATCTTAACTGTAACCGCACGTTATATATCTGACACGTATTTGCATTTGCTTAGCTACTCACACAGGGTGTCTTAAAAGTTGAGACTTATTCGAAAAATCGATAACTTATCAAATTTTACTGCTAATGGAACTCAATCCAAATGGTCAATCAAAAATAACGAAAATTGTTGGAGCCATTTTTTAGAAAACTAGAAAACGTGCACGCGCACACCACGCGCTCCACGCGCGGTTTTTTTATCTCACGCAATTTTTAAATTAAGGAACACTCAACTCTCGATATAAGAACGGTTCCAGCATGGTTTGCTGTGGCCTTGATCCTAAATCAGGGGAATTTGAACGTTAGCAGGTAGGGCCGCATGAAACATTTCTGTTGGATTTTGACGCATAACGCAACCTGATGAAACTATTGCGCTGAGAGTGCGGTCCTCAGGCTGTTAGTCACGTTTGTATTGGCATCACTCTCTCTTGAAATCTCGCGGCTCTCCCAATCATTATACTGCAGAGGACATCAATTTTAGGAATATCGTAAACCGTGGGTTCTTATATCGGTAGTTGAGTGTATAAAATTAATAATAACACAAAAATTTTGTTACTTTATAGTATCTATCACATAAAGTAATATACAAGATAGAGTTGATGAAAATTACCTCATGGAGAAACTTAACATCTACAATTTTCCTACAATCAATAAATAATAATATTATAATGGATTTGATAATTTGATATCTAAAAAAAGTGGTATAATGATATGTCATGAAAATCTCGCAATTCATTTTTGTTGAAAACATGATTTGCTTTTCATTACTTAAAGTTCTTTTATATCTTAATTTTTATAATTAAATCTACAAAGAATCCCCTTTGATAAGAAAAATCATAGAAAATCTTATGCGAAATGAGAAATATTTGTGCTTTTCAAAACACTTGCATGGTTAAATTACAAATTTTAAATCACCTAATAAATGATTGTAAATATTATACATGTTTTATGTTAGTGTTTTTCACTGGAAAATAATTTTTTTTGCAAAGAATTTTAATATAAAATCAGAAAGCTTCGAAGAAGATTTTAAGTTTCTAAAAATTTGAAGTTGTGTTGCCCCCTCCCCTCCGCATATGAGCATTTTAAAATGAAAATCATTATGAAAATTGGCGATTTTTCAACAATTTTAGGTTATGTTGGAGTTTCACACTGAAAATGGGTTTTTGGAAAAGTTTTAGGTTAGGATAAACCACCCTACAGTAGATACAGATTTATAGTAGATAATCTTAATTAACTGGACTGACAACGTTTCATTGAAATTTTATAATTAATTAATGTGCGAGCACAACAAATTGATTTTTAACCTGAAAAAATGTTGCCTCTTCTTCATTCATACTTTTTACCTCAATGAAACATTTTTATGGAATGTTTATACATTAGAATCAAAGCTTGAAGTTTAATGAACAATATTTGTTGATACAAGCGTTCTTTCTTTAATATTCATAAATATTCCAGGACTTTTTATTGGACATTACATTTTACAACAGTAGATAACCAACAGAAGATAATCGCACATCGAGAGCATGTTTCTTTTCTAGTTTTATAAAATTACAATTAACTGTTAAGTTTTGTTGACACAAAATATTTTTTTAATACAAAATTAATGAGTTTGATCATTAAAATCTTTATATAAGTACAAAATAAAATGAAGGAGTATTCAGAATTGAAGGGTAGAAATGCAAAAGGAGTCAAGCGCCATTTTTCACTTTTTTCAGGAGAGACTAAAAACATGTTGGAAATTCATCGGGACCATTCAAGAAAAAAATAAGAAAGTGCTTTCGAGATATTTTCATGCTCTATCGAACTAAAACAAAGTTTGCTCACGAAAAGCTATGCGGTTTCGAGAAATTGAATAAAACAGATCACGTTTCGAGGTTAGATTTTGGGTCCGTATCGACTTCTAACAACTTTCAACATTCATTGTGGAGTCAATTTGCAGTTTATGAAAAAACTAAGAATTTTAATTCTAGCTATTGAATGGACGAATTGATTTCTAAAAAGTTTGTTTAAAAAAAAAGTCATGCAGTTTCGCGAAATTTGAAAATCCAATTATGACTTCGAAATGGTGTAAAACTGACATTTCAACTTCAAAATAATGACGATAGCAGTAATAATTTTGCATATTTCCAAAAAATGAGGAATTGGGTTTCAGTTTATGCAGTGCTGAACGGAAGGGACCCAATAGTAATTAAAAATAATTAGCCAGTGTCGAGAAAAATGAAATTTGGTTTTTTACTTTGTGGTTAGAAAAGCTTCTCGGACTGTGAACACAAGAACACAAATTTTGAAAAATGATGCCCCAAAAAATTCCTTTGGCAGGCTTGTGTAATAGAATTTATCTGATTTTGTGAGCTAATAAACCCGATTTCGAAAATTTGGCGCTTGACTCCTTTTGCATTTCTACCCTTCAATTTGGTAAAATGATTATTCGCTTATTGAAACTATTTAATTTCGCTGAACAGTTTGAAAGGCTTGGAATTTTATTGTTTAATTAACAAATTCGAATTATAGAAGAAAAATTCTATTCCTTCAAATTCATTTCAAAATAACGTGCTCAAGGAGAATTTTTAATTTCAAACGTTTGAAATATTACTTATAATTGTTTAAAACTTTATTTAAACTAAATATCAAAGAGATTTGTGTGCCACCCGAGTGAAATTCTTTTTCTATTACTTTCTTATTTAACAGCAAATTTGACATTTCTTTTTTTCTTTTTATCAACAACTCCATTTCTTTGCAGCTACTTATATTTATGTTAAACGTCATGATATCAATGAAGACACTCCTTATATACAAACAGTTGCATTTTAAATTTAAAAAAGATGGAATTTGTACTAAAAAGATGAACTTCTGAACCAAAAAGACGGAATTTCAACAGAAAAATTGGATTTTTCACCTGAGAACATGAATTTTCAATAAAAAAGTTCATTTTCAAGCGAATAGTTGAATTTTTTAATGAACTGTTAAAATTCTATATGTTTTTAACTCGAATATATGAATTTTCAAAAGAATAGTTGATTTGTCAACCAAAACAAATTAATTTTCTACAAAAAAGTTGCATTATAAACAAAAAAGGTGAAATTTTGACTCAAAAAAAGACAAGGCCGTAGCCAGGGTGGGGGGATGATGCGTGTTTGATCCCCCTCGAAATTTTTGAAACATGTACATAATATACATATACTCGCCTGTGTGCCGCTGCATAACCCCCCTCCCGAATTTTTTTGTGCTGCATGTCCCCCCCCCCCCCCAATTTTTTCCTGGTGTATATCCCCCCCCCATTTTTCTGGCTACGGCCTTGAAAAGAGATGGCTTTCAAACCAAAAAGACGAACTTCAACAAAGGAGTTGAATTTTCAACCGGAAAATATAACTTTTCAACCAAAAAGTTTATTCGCAACCAAATAGTTACATTTTCTAACAAACTAATAAAATTCTAAGCCAAAGCGACGCATATATTCTACAAAATTGTTCAATTTTTAACTCGAATAAATGATTTTTTTACAAAAAAGGGTTGAATTTTCAACTCAACAAGATTGATTTTCTCCAAAACAGTTGCATTTTAAACTAAACAAGATGAAATTTTTACTCAAAATGAGATGAACTTTTGAACAAAACTGACGAATTTCCGACAAAAGAGTTGAATTTTCAACCTGAAAATATGAGTTTTCAACCAAAAAGATCATTTTTAACCAAGCTGTTGAATTTTATAGAAAAATTCGTACAGTTTTAAGCAAAGAAAAAAGCTTTACAAAGCAGTTAGAGTTTTAACTGGAATAGATGAATTTTCATCAAAAAAGTTAATTTTCAAGCAAATATATGAATTTTCAACAAAATAGTGAAATTCTTAACCAAAGCAGAATAAATTCCTACCAAATAAATGTATTGAAACCAAAAAAAAAAATGAAATTTTTAAAAAAAGAGACGAACTTTCAAAACAAAAAGAAGAATTTTTAAGAAGAGTTGAATTTTTAGGCGGAAAATTTGACTTTTAAACAAAAAAGTTTATTTGTAACCAAATAGTTTAACTTTCTAACAAACTATTCAAATTCTAAGCCAAAAAGACGAATATATTCTAAAAAACTGTTTAATTCTTAACTTAAATACATGAATTAAAAAAAAATCAATTTCCACCTAAATAGATGAATTTTTAGAAAATAGTTAAATTTTCAACCAAACGAGAATTATTTTCTACCGAACAAATGCATTTTAAACCAAGGGGGATGAAAGTTTTACTCAAAAAGATACACTCTTCAAACCAACAGACGAATTTTTAACAAAAGTTTTGAATTTTCATCTTGAAAATATGAGTTTTTAAAAGAAAAGTTTATGTTTACTCAAGCAGTTAAATTTTATAAGAAAATCTTGAAATTTCAAGATAAAAAGACGAATTTATTCTACAAAAGATGAAGTTTTAACTTAAATCTATAAATTTTCAAGAAAAAAGTTAATTTTCAACCTAATACATGATTTTTCAACAAAATAGTCAAATTCTATACCATAGCAGATAAATTTTCTAACAAACAGTTGCATTTCAAACCGAACAAGATGAAATTTTTTAGAGATGCATTCGGGCGGGACGAGACAAGAAAACATCGATTTCGGAAACCATCCCGACTGATAACAGCGATAAGTTGTCCCGTATCTCATGATTTTGGTCGACAATCTCGGAAGCGAGCAAGATCGGGCAAGATTCTCGACAAAGTTTATAATTTGACATCTCGCATAAATATGAAAAATAATGCATCAGAATTTGGAAAATATGGAAGTTTCGTGATCATCGAAATAATAATTTAATATCAACTAAAGTATAATCATTTCATAAAAACTATCCACTACATTTATAACACCATTACGTTAGAAAAATGCAAACAAAATTATGATTCCTAGGGCAGAAAATCTGAAAAAATGTATTCGAATGTAAATTAAATTTATATTACAAATATAACGAATTTTTGGAAGAATAATAAGCTCAACGTCCCAGTAATCGTGACGCCAATTTTTTTGCTTTTTATTCAATTTGAATGCATTGAAATTTTATTCGCCTATTTTTCAACAGTATACTCAAATTATAACAAAAGTATCACGGGTATTGTGATCGTCACGATTACTGGGACATTCATCATATATTTTCATTCGCTGTATTGTGTTATAAATAATTTTGTTACTAAAATGAATTACAGTTCCATCTCAAAAAATTTTATATTTGTTTTCTTTATCTAGTGTCTATGAGAAATTGGACTAGTTCCTTTACATTTTCTACCCTTTTGAGTTTAAAATTTTGCTTACAATTTTCTTACCTAGTGTATTATTAATGAACTGGTCAGAGTTTGTAAAATTATTATATCTAATTACTTGATTTATTATTAAATCATCACTTTGATAAACTTGAAATTGACGATGTTTCTACTCGACCCTCTTATTCTTCGTGATTCCACTTCCACAATGTTCAAATTCTGCTACATTATTTTTGAGATTTAGGCAAAATGTCAAACTCAAACTGTAAATATCATCGAGAATCTTGCCCGGTTGATTTTTTCAACCAAATAGTTGAGTGTCAAAGAAATTATTTAATTCTCCACCAAAAATAGATTTATTTTCTACCAAACAATTGCATTTCAAACCAACGAAGATTAAATTTTTAATAAAAGACATAACGCTCTAAACCAAACAGACGAATTTTCAAAAAAAGAGTTTATTTTTCAATCTGAAAATATGAATTTTTTAACAAACTATTCAAATTATGAGCCAAAAGACGTATACATTATACAAAACCGTTCAATTTTTAACATGAATATATACATTTTTACAAAAAATTTAATTTTTAGAGAAATAGATGAATTTTCAAGAAAATGGTTGATTTATCGACCAAACCAGATTAATTTTCTACCAAAAAGATGCATTCTAAACCAGAAAAGATTAAATTTTCACCCAAATAGATGAATTTTCTACTAAATAGTTTAATTTTCAACCAAAATAGGTTTATGCTCTACCAAACAGTTGCATGTTAAACCTGAAAAGATGATATTTTTCCCAAAGATCATAACTTTCAAACCAAAAACATGAATTTTCAACAAGGATGTTCATTACAACCAAATGGTTGAATATTTAAGAAAATTTTGAAATCTCAAACCGAAAATACAAATTTTCTACTAAAAATTATACCTGGAAAAAATCTGGAAATATCAAGGAATTTTTTCCAGGATTTCAGTAGGCATATGTTAATTAATTTTTGTGTGTAAACTTCAATATTTTTTCTTTTGGGAATACAAATAAAAGTAGAGAACACTGAGGTAAAAAATGATATTTTTCCTTGCGTATGCCATAAAAAGTATTCACGCCCTTGCACGATTTGCCAATATTTAAACGTCGTCACGTGCATGTATGTATAATGTGCTGGTGTCGCGGTCAGAAGATTTTTTTGTCGATGCAGACGGGATTTACGAGGCTAGAGTTTTACAGCGAGACTTAACGACAGTCTAGCGTCGACGACAATCTCTATACATATAATATATATGCATGAAGAGACCTAACACCTCAAGTACCAGTCCATAGAGATCAGAGGCTCCTTCGCGCTTAGGAAGGCGACAATTTCTGCGTAGGGGCATCACATGCATATCCAATCTACAGACCCATTTGTTTGAGAGAGTAGAAACTCATTTTGAAGCACGTCCGCAAACCAAAGTGCAACTTATTTATTTCTACTCAGATGTCGTTACGTTGGCAATGAATAGTTAAAAGGTAAGCTTCAGATGCTCATATGTGATAAGTCCATCAAAGCAATAATCTATTAGATGTATGTGCAATTCGAAATTACAAAAATGTTGAATGTGATAGGTGAATTCGATGCATATGGGAAACCAGCACGAGGTGGATAAAAAACTTTTGAAGACATAATATTGATACAATTATCTATGTACAGTGATTGGAATATCTACCACACTGCGAAATTTTCTTCGACCGTTGTTATCAATAATGAAGTCAATTCGTCTAAGAATAAATTATTTTGGTCATACGGTCCAATAAAAATAATAGTGGATTCAGTTGTCATGAATCAATCTTTATTCGTCTTTCGTTTATTCGTATTTCGTTTATTCGTATTTCGTTCATTCGTATTTCGTTCATTCGTATTTCGTTTATCTTTCGTTCGATTGAACCAAAATGTAGTAAAATTACTATATTGGAGCCTCGAAAAATTGAGGTTTCAATTTTTAAATGTTTTAAAGGACACTATTTAAATTATATTATTTATAAATTTTAATGTTTTAAACAATAAATAAACAACTAAATTTGGTTCACTCCAAAAACATGTTGTTTCTCTTGTGAAAATAACCAAAAATTGAAATGTCTTGGATGATTTACTACAGGTTATGTATTACCTTGAAGAAGGCCTGCAACAAGTTCGAAACGTACGTTGGTTTCATCAAATTGACGAATAAAGATTGATTCATGACAACTGAATCCACTATTATTTTTATTGGACCGTATGACCAAAATAATTTATTCTTAGATGAATTGACTTCATTATAATATTGATAGATCATAAATGATAAACAAGTTGAGAAATTGTTACATACTCAGTAAGAAGGCTTGCATTGATTGGGATTAAAAAATGTATTTCACTTTTTCCGGCCGTCTCCTAAACCGTCGGGGAAATAGGTATGAGAAAAAATCAATCTCCTTGAATGCACCTTGAAAAATTGAACAAAACAGTACTGAAAGGAATTTAAAAATACGAAAATCCGTAGTCAGGACCAATAAAATTGAATCCCTGCCAATGAACGTCGAAAATTGCACAGAACGGTACTGAAGGGGATTGAAGAGTTCGAGTTAATTATTTATTTACTACTCAATGAAATATATAACATTGAACAGGAACCATTTTTTACAATCTTTGATCAGTTAAAGATTTATGTGATTATCATTACAATCCTTAAAATTATTAATTTAAACCACCTTTTTCACTTCATTTATAGCTTATACATACCTTCAAAAAGTATAATATATTTATTTATATTTTTATTGATTTAAAGATACCAAAAATCTTATTCATAAGATTAACGAAAATTGAAACTTTTAAACTTATATTCTAGAAAAATGGATTAAAAATATTTTTAAACAGATATTTTCTGAAGGTATCAGTGGGAATTAAATGCATTTAAAATATATGCTACATTTTGGAATTCGAAACAATATCAGGAAGATTTCTTCTGACGGTATTAGAGGGGATTAAATAAATTAAAAATAAATTCTACATTGCGGAATTAGAAACAATTCAGTATACATACTTTCTTAGAGGAATGGAAGGAATTAAATAGATTTGAAATGTATCCTACTTTACGAAATTGAAAACAATTAATTATAGATATTTTTTGAAGGTACTGTAAGGAATTAAATAAATGTAAATTTTGTCCTGTTTCTTGAACACAAAATAATTCCGAGAGTCGTTGTTGTCGCTACGGGAACTGCAGGGAATTAAATTTTTGGAAAAAGTATTAATCTCTTGCGGATTGGAGGTCGGTGGAAGAATCAGGTTTTAAATAAGATAGAAAAATGTTCATTTTGTCGCTGAAATCGGAATTTTACAATTCTTTTCAATTCAAGCCTTTTTACTGAGTGTATCAAATTAAAGCTGGAACATTCATTTTGACGAAGACAGTGCCATCACATGAATTATGTCATCTATTTATCCTATATTTTATACTTTTATAATACGTTGCAATGTTATTTAGATGGTACTCTGCTCACAGAAAAATCTAGATGTAAGAAGAGCTTTAGATATTTGTTAAAGCTGGGTAATAGTCAGCTGATTACTCCAAACTGAGGTATAAACTTTTCGCGATCAGAGACCTGTAACGTGCTGCCTCTAGCGGAGTCCGCCAGAGATAACTGCCATTCATCACGGAAAGTTTACCTCAGTTTGCTGTACCCATCTCGCGTATAATCTGCTTGACCGATTACCTGCAACATTTCGTGCCCTCAGTTTTTTTATTTGCTGGTACGAAGCGAATATTCACATTCTGTGATTTTCCAATCAATTGTTGAAGAAAATTGTGTATCAATCAATGAAACAATATTCCAAAACTACCAACTATCACAGACAAAAATACTGCAAATAATTATATTTGGTTATGCTGGACAAAGGCATGAACTTGTTTATTTATTTAAGAGTTGTTTGGCTGGTAGCACTAATTTGTTTGTGCTGGTAACTTCACAGTAAACCTCAGGATATCGAACATTAGCATAACGTTCTGATTATTATCTTCAGATCAACATGATCCACTTTTGCGAATATAAATATAATTTGTACACATCATTTATATTAAAAAATTTTTCGGGAATTTTCCCGAAAATGTTCGGGAAGCTATTAACCCTAAATTTTTGGGAATTTTCCCTAATAGTTATTAGGGAAAAATTCCGAAAAGATATGAAAATTTCCCAAAAAATTAGGGAATTTTCCCTAATGTTTCGCAGGGAAAATTCCGCAAAAATTTAAAAATTTTCCGAAAAATTAGGAAATTTTCCCTAATGTTTCTTAAGGAAAATTCTGCAAAATTGGTGAATTTACCGAAAAATTAGGGAATTTTCCC
>CAKNXH010000120.1:53306-73602 GCA_932178445.1 Andricus quercusramuli
AATTCTGCAAAATTGGTGAATTTACCGAAAAATTAGGGAATTTTCCCTAATATTTTGTAGGGAAAATTCCTCAAAATTTGTAAATTTACCGAAGAATTAGGGAATTTTCCCTAATGTTTCGTAGGAAAAATTTCGCAAAATCCCCAATATTTTTTAGGGAAAATCCCCCAAACTTTTTTGAATTATCTAAAATTTTAGGTTTATACCTGAATATTTTGTAGAGAAAATCCCCGGAAATTCTTGGAAATTTGGGATTTAAATGAAAGAACGAAATGTAAAGTTAACATTTTATTTTAAATTATTTATTTATATAAGTAATACATTGTTACATTGCAATGCAATATAAGACAAAGCAAACGGTAAGCTTTAAAAATATTGCCTTCTCAAAGATCATCTTGGAATTTTCTAAATTTTACGATTTTTTAAATTAATCCTAAGGCTGTTGCTGCTCTTACGGGTTTTCCATTTTTTACATTAGTCACTCTTTTGTGCCCCTTTGGAGGATTGATATCAAGTAGCATCTATAATAACAAAATAGCTGTCAGTGTCGACTAGGGTGGATTAATGTAAATGATGTAACTAGTGTTGATTACTAGTCAAAGAACTAAAACATCGTTTTATAACATATTGACTCTGATCACAAAAAATACACAAACTTTTTTGATCAGTATGTCCAACACTAGTTACATTACTTATACATATATGATTTTTCCAAGGTATTTGGCGAAAACCGAAATATCAAAAGAATTTGTATTAAGAATTTATATTTACCGCTGCATAAACTCCAGTGTGAATGATTTCTCTTCAGCATAGTTGTAGCCATAAACGAAATGGCTTAGTACTAAAAGGAGAACACCCTGAAGAACGCTGTCTGCTTCAGCGATGATTTTTTCCTCGGCTATAATGAAACAGCAGCTTGCTTCGTCGTATAAGGACATCCCTGTAACAAAAATGATATTTTTATATAGTATTTTATTAGAAAATAGTATTTTCTTTCTGATTAATTCAAAAGAATTGGATAGACGGTCGCTTGTAGCTCTTAATAAATTATTCGATTCAAAACAAAATGAGCTATGTTTTCATTAAGAACAATGTTTTCTCAAAAACAAATGAGTATTTGGACTCTATTTTTACTTTTTTTCTGATTGTCTATTCCATAAAATGCGTAATTTACCTTTTATGATCAGAATGGGACGAGAGGAATCTCCTGTCTTTGTTACCTCCTCATCTGTGGTACTGGGATCCTGAAAATTAAAGGCATAAACTATTAATTAATTAATTAAATTAAGCTAGTAGTTTATTTTTCAAGAAAAAGATAAGTTTCAAACAAGAAGGATTAGGTTTCTACTAAAAAGACAAACTTTGAACAAAATACATAAATTTCCAAGTAAATGTTTGAAGTTATAGCTAAAAAAGACAAATTTTCTACTAACAGAAAAAGAATTTCTAACAAAATTGTTAAATTTTCAACCTAAAATGGAATGGTGGAATTTTCAGATAGAAAAATTGAATTTACTACAATATAGTCCAATTCACAACAAAAAAGAAATCTTAAACCAAAAAACTTACTTTTTAACAAAGAAGTATAACTTAAAAAAAAATGAATTTTCAACAAAAAATTGAATATTCGATATTGCAACCAAAAAAGATTTTGAATATTTTAATATTAAATAAGAAAGAGTTGAACTGAAACAAAAAAGACAAACTGTAAATGAAATACTGAATTTTTAGGTTCAAAAATGAATTTTTTATAACAAAAATTTTTTCAATGAAATAGTTAAATTTCTATAGAAAGAAATGAATTTCCAACTGAAAAAATGTGTACCAGAACAAGCAATAGTTCAATTTTTAGTTATAAAAATAATTTTTATCCAAAAAAATGAAGTTTGAACAAAATCATTAAATTTCTAACCAAAAAATGATGAATTTTCAAACAGAAAGATGAATTTTCAAATAAGAAGATTAATTTTCTACCAAAAAGTCGAATTTTCGACTAAAAAATTAATTTTTCAACAAAAAAAATAGTTTCAACAAAGTATATAAATTTTAAACCAAATAAATGAATTTACAAAGAAGAAGAATTTTCTAAAAAAAAGTCAATTTTCAAGAAAATAAAAAAGAATTTTTATGAATTAGTTAAATTTTCAATCAAAAAAGGATTTCCCAAACAAGAAGTTTAATTGTTGAGCAACATGATTAATTTTTAACCAAAAAGAGACAAATTTTCCATGAAATACATGAAATTGCATTCAAACAGTTGAATTCAACCAAATGAAAGAAGACGATTTTAACAATTTTTCTTTTCAAAGGCAAAACCAGAAATAGGAAGTTTGAACAAAATACTTAAATTTTCAACCTAAAGTGATGAATTTTCAACTAAATTATTAATTGTTAACAAAGTAGTCAAATTCTTAATCAAATAAATGAATTATTAACCAAAATAAATGCATTTTTAAAAAAGGAGTATTATTTTCTAAAAAAAAGTCAATTTTCAGGAAAAGAAAAACGAATTTTTATGATTTATTTAAATTTTTCACTGAAAAATGATTTTTCAACCAAAAGGATCATTCGTTAAGAATAAAGAATAATTTTCAACCTAAAGAAACTAATTTTTATTTAAATACAGGAATTTACATCCGAATTGTTCATTTTAAAACTAAAAGAGGCGAATTTTTAACGAAAAAACTGATTTTCACCAAAATAGTTTATTTTGAACTAAGGAGATGAATCTCCAACCAACAACGTAAAATGTAATAGTTGATATTTCAAACAAAAAAATATTTTAAATAAAGTGTCGTTGAATTCAACCAAAAAGAATGAATTTTCAACAAATAATGTGATTTTTCAAATAAAAAAGATCATCATTTTCAGTTTTATTGAATGTTGTTTGTTAGTCAAGACTGACATGATAATGAATTTCAGGATGGAAGAAAAATTCCAATTTTCCTATATAGTTTATTTAGATTTACCTAGTTGCGACTCCCAGATCTGAAAAAGAGATGAATTTTCAACCAAGAATGATTCTTCAGTCAAAATAGCAACATCATTCCAAGAAAATATTTCAGCTCTTGAACAAAAAAACCGATTTTCTTCAAAACAGTTGAATTCTCAACTCGCAAATATGATTTTTTAACCAGAAAGTTAATTTTCAACCAAGTAGTTGGATTTGGAACCAAAGAGATGAAATTTCTACCAAACGAGATGAATTTTTCAATAAAACGATGAATCTTTAACTGAAAAAGTTATATTTTCTATTTTAAAAAATTAATTCACTATTATGAACCAAAAGATAAAACTTGCATACAAGTTATTCAATTTTCAGCCAAAAATAATTATTTTCAATCAAGAAGTTTAATTTTCAACAAAAATTGATGAATTTCGAAACAAATAAAAATTAATTTTCAACCAAATAGATGAATTTGCAACCCAAAACAGAACAGGTGAATTTTAAATAACAAGCATGAATTTTGCACACAAAAAAACAACACATTTTCAATAAAATAGTTAAAATGATGATAGATCAACCAAAAAAATAAATTTTTAATCAATGAGTTCAACATTAAACCAAGTAGTTGAATTTTCAACAAAAAAGAAGAAATAGTTATAAATGAATAGTTGGATGAATACTTGGATTTTGAACCACAGATGAAATGTCTGCCAAAAGAGATGAATTTCCAATGTAAAGATGAATCTTTAACTGGAACAGTTATTTCTAGCAAATAGATCAATTTTAAACTAAAAAATATGAATTTTCAACAACAAAATGAATTTTGAATAAATGAGTGGATTGTGAATCAATTATTCATTTCTCCAAACAAAGACATGAATTTTCAACTGAAAAGATGCGTTTTCAACTAAAAACATAAATTTTTAACAAAAGGAGTTCAACGCTCAATTAAATAATTAAATTCCCAACTAAAAAAAAAGAAATTTGAACCATCGTTGGTTAGAAATTGAATCAATTTAATCAATTTCAAGTGTTCATCATTGACATAATCTCAAAAAAAATATAATTATAAAATTTACTCTCCATAAATGAACATTTTTATTATGGATATAGACCTTATATCTCTAATTGTCATGAACAAATCAATGAATAAAACTGGCATCTGCTGTATTTTCAGTGTTTGAATGCATTCATTTACTGATTTCGGCATTAGGTTATGTAAAATAAACAATTAGTCACAATTGTTATTGTTAATAATTTTTCTGAAAAATCTTTATAAACAAATTTGCTTATTTCGTGTTTTCGAATATAGATCATTTTCTCTGTGGATCACCTTTTTTTTTTCGAGGATAATATTTTGACATAAGAAATTGCCATTCAACAATACTTGTGATTTCCGACAACAATTATTAGAAAAAATTCACATGTTCGAAAAAATAACATTTTTTTCTGCGGAGTCACTTCTTTTCATCTCAGGAATAATATGATTATAATATTTTTACAAAAAAGTGCCATTTGACAACATATTGTAACAATTACCATTGTTTTTATTAATTCTTATAAATGAAATCACTGTTCATCTTTGACTTGTAAGGTTCTTTTTCTAGGTGAAATATAATTCTCGAGGAAAAAATAAGTGATTTCGCCGAGAAACAGAACTGTATAAAGTAAAATAAGTGAATTTGTTAATAAGAATTTCTAAAAAGAAAAATAATTACCTTCTTGAGTGACAATCGATTGTATTAGGATATTATAGTACTGATGAAAAGGAACGATTCTGAAAAAAAGCTTTTTTTTTATTCAAACATGCGATATAAGTGTATTTCTTTATAAAAATTATTGTTGGAAGACAATTTACTGTGACGAGATATTATACTTTTTAGATGAAAAGAAATAATCCCTCGGTAAATAATTATTTGTTGAATATTTGTGTAGAAACTATTTCCACGATATTCAAATTACTACCTTTTGAAAGGTTAGATGGCGACTTAAAAAATATGTGGCTTCAAAGTCCAAGATTTTCCGTGCAAAATCATCATTTCGAAATCTTGAGTTCAACTCACCGTCAAATCTTGTGAATTATTCCTAAACATTTTTTTAATGTATAAGATCAAAAGTAAGATCATAATTTTTAAATCTGGACCAAGGACACGAAAAATATTACATAATTGCTGAAAAACAATAAAAAATGTTTATCTGTTGAATGATAATTTCTGCGTAGCTGAAAACACGAGATTTCTTGAGAGAATAAATATGTAATCTACATAAATGAATGTACAAAGTAAGTTTTATTATTTTTTAATTTCGACCTGTATAAGACAACATTTTTCCATTGATATTCAAAGATTTATAAATCGCTGAAGTCGATGATACTCGCAAAAAAAGTTAACCTGTCCCCTTCGGTAATTATAATATTATTATGTAATATATAATAATAAGTAATATAATAAATACATTATATGATGAACTCTGAAAAAATGGCTGTTGCCACATCTAAATATATTTTTTAATTCTGAAAAAAATCAGGGAGTATTTTGACAAGAAGGAAAAATGTTTAGGGGACTTATTTACACAAATAAAGGAAGGAAAAATTGAATATAATATAATTCTCCGAGTCATTTTTAAAGTCTTAATTGAGCGTAAATTTTACACCATTCACGACGATAAGTAAGCCAATATAAAGGATATACATTTAATTGCATGATGCATATGTGATAAAGGATATTCTATAGTTGATTCTAAAAAAGACAATAAATTGTTCTCTTTTCTTAAATAAGTTTTAATCCTACTTAGTACTTACATTATTACAATCTTATTGTTATTACTAATACATATTTTTTACATGGAAATTGCTCGACTCACTACTTCCTAAGAAATGACCAAACGCCGCTCATGAGAAAATTATTCATAATGTGAGGACCACTCTCCCTACTTGAAAAGTCTTTATTATTTCATGTTCTTGAATATTTGGCCATT
This sequence comes from Andricus quercusramuli, assembly GCA_932178445.1. Classification (NCBI taxonomy): domain Eukaryota; kingdom Metazoa; phylum Arthropoda; class Insecta; order Hymenoptera; family Cynipidae; genus Andricus; species Andricus quercusramuli. Next base: position 59,230 of record CAKNXH010000120.1, read on the forward strand.
TTGATCTTGAAACAAAATCATATAAAATATTGTGGAATAGTTTTGACTTCTACAGAATATCCTGGGATGTTCTGAACTTTACTAGAATATTTAAGAAATTTTTTTGTATGTTCCGAACCTAAGCTAACTAAAATTTTTGTGTAGAATTATTTAGAAACTGTTTTAGAATATTCTGGAATGTCTAGAATGTTCTGGCCTTTTTGTAAAGTATTCTGGAAAGTTCTGCAATATTTATTATTCTTCTGGAGTATTCTAGAATTTTATAGAATGTTATAAATGTCATAAAAAATTACATTAAAAAAAAACTTATCAACATGATTTTTTTTTGGTACAGAGTGTAAATCATTTATATCGGAACAAAAATACAGTCTGTGTTCGAATGTGCTCAAGAAAGAGCAATCTTCAAATTACAGTCAGGGTTTCTTAACTTCTTCGAATAACGTATTTGAATATTTGGAGCAGTTAATTTATAAATTTTCAAAGATGGTAAGAATCTGTTAAAAAACCTTATTTAGTACCTACTTCCTTGATCCATTTTGCTGTGAAAGCACGCAGCCTTTATCAGAGATGCAATATATTATTATTTGTCTGCGGTGTATTTTACAATTAAACTTCTTGGAATAATATTTGGAATGATCCTTCTGAATTTGAATGATCAAAACTCAACAAAATTTTTTTTTTAAACTATCAAAACATAAGGTTGAAAAAAGTCAACTACTGCAACAGAATTGCACAAAAATACTTAAAACCAGAGAAGTATGTTTCCAAAAATGAGTGTGATGATGAGTTGATCAAGCTAATTTTTGTGAACATACTTCTCATATTTTAAGGCATTTCGCGCAATTCTGTCAAATAAGTTGACATATTTGAGTTCATATTTTGAAAGATGTTTTAAAAATTATTATCGATAAGTGTGTTAGATATTTAATCAAAATTTGAAATCAGAATACGTCTTCAGAGAACTTTTTTTTTGTACGACGAAATCCTACGCGCAATTGATATTAAACGTTATTTGAAAATATAAGGCAGAAGCAATGTCCGTGTTTTTAAAGCACAGCGGGATTGGTTCAAACTCTAAAAAAAAACGTATTTTGCAGGTGTGTGCTGAAGCAGATTCGTTCCTGGTTCTCGTGATTTACAAAATTGGTAATTGACGGAGGTCAAATTATTTTTCCAGAGAATTTTAAAAGCGCTTTCGTGATCGTTGGCAATTATTCCGGTTGCACTCTTGAATTACCAATCCTGTTTTCGATGCCGATTGTACGCCTACTGCGATACTCGAATCTTTGAAATTTAAAAGTCGAACAGAGTTAACAATTTACCACTTGACGTTTTAGAGATAAAGTATAAAGTTTTTAAAAATCCTGAAGTTGGCTATGCGTATAGATTTTAATTTTGTGGAATTTATTTCAGAGTTTGATCAGAAGTATCTCAGCAGCTGTTTTTAAAATTGAATAAAATGTTTGCTGAACAATTTTATGGTAATAAAATATTGTGTAATTATTATTGTATAGAAAATTACCAATTCAAAAAATCTTTCAAACAAATCAGCAGATTCATGAATAAAATACTTCCCTGCGTTTTTCAATTTATAGCAAAAAAAATTATGTCAACAAATACAATGCTAATGACATCTTTTCACGTTTTCAATGTTTAACGTCCAAAAATTCAAACCAAAACTAAACCTAAAGAAGGTAATGTCATTAACCAATTCCCATGAACCTCCAATACAATAGTTAATAATGGTTTAAATAAAGATTTCAGAAAAACAGATTTTTGTTGATAGAACGTCATCTTCTTCGAGACTCTAATTCTGTAATGTATGTTTCTCGAAAAAATGGAAAATAAAATAAATATTACATACTAAGATGAGACATGAGGCTTGATTTTTTGATTTTTTTAGATTGAGAGAACTTTCAAGAATACCAAGTACATCGTAACTGATAAACTAAAATTTTAAAGCAAAATTTTGGTAAAAAAGAGACTTAATATGATTCAAAAACGCATTGACCTCGAAAAATATTTCTTTAGCCAATACCAGATACTTGCTTGAGAAAATTTTATAAAAAATTCAATTATTCTTGTCTATATTTTTTAATTTATTTTTTAATGCAGGATTATAAAAATTAAAATACAAAAACACTTATTTAATATAAATAATTAAAAACTTGACAACTCCCAAACTTGATAAAGAATTTCCTGATGCTTGTAGCATGTTGAAGTCTTTTCAAAATATGGTAATAAAATTATCTGGAATCTGGAAAAAGTTGTTCTCATCGAGAAAAAGGCCATTTCTAAGATTATGTAGTGATTTCTGTCTGAATTTTGAAATCAGGTATTAGGGAGTGAAGAAAATTAAAAAATTAAAAACTGTGGTCCTTTGTCATTGTTGAGAGAAACATTTTTTTGTTGAAACCATTATCGAATGGCGTAAGCAATTTATTAAAGATTAACTCTATTTTCGAAACATTTCTTTTTATATAAGATCATGAAGAATTGAAAAAAAAAATTTACTTTTAGCTCCTAGAGGACCAACATTATTCTAATATTGTTATGATATATTAAAGGAACAATTTTCGAGCGACAAACTTAAACGTAGCTTCTATAGAATGAAATCTTACTGAAAAAACAAACCTTTTTGTCCAATGTGAGAAAATTTGTTTGAACAGATATTAATTGTTAAAAAAATTTAGGAAAAAATCAGATCTCTTTATCGTATTTCGAACATGATGTTTAGTTATTCTCTAATGAATTGTTTCATCAATCAGAAAATTGTTTCAATATAAAATTTTGCCCTTAAAAATAAAAAATGTTTGCGCTAGTTACAAGAGGAGATAAAATAGAAACATTGATTTCAGAAAAAAATTGTTTAGACAAAAAAGATCAGAATGACGCAGATATTTATTAGTAAGCGAGGCCTAGGCCTGGCCAAGAGTGTCACGTTTTTTTCGGCTAGCTCGGTCAGCCGCTGGCTGGATTTCCTTTATTTTTTTCATTACTTGGAAAAATGAAAGTTCGTATTTTCAATTCTTTTCTGAATTTGAAGTAATTTTTAATTGTTGCTAAGTTGATTGGGGTCAAATTTTGTATTTTTAACATTTTTAACATGTAAGGGATTTTAAGGGGATTTTAAAGATTCCAAGCGATTATACAAGTCTCAAAAGATTTCACAGAATCTCAAAGAATTTAAAGAATTTCTTCAGTTTTTTAAGGATTCCAAGGTACTTCGAAAAATCTCAGTTGTTTTGAAGAAATTTCAGGAGATTTGCAGAGATTTTAAAGAATTTTAAACGATTTCAAGACATTCTTAAATTTTCACATTTTTATTGAGTTGCAAGGTAGGCAATTTTTTTTTAAAATTTTTTTCTGAATTGGAAAAGGGAATCTTTAATTTTTTTAATTGTTACTAAGTTGAATGGGGTCAAATTTTGTATTTTTAACATTTGACTTCGGATAAAAGAATGGCATTTTTTAGTTTAATTCTTTTTGAAGTTTTGAGCTTGACATATTTAATTTATATAATTTTCGTGATTATAATTGTGCAGTTTTTAATACTTGAGTTTATGACAGTTTCATTTCAATTGCATTTTTAAAATTATTCAGTTTTGAAGCTTTTTGAAAATGTTAGTTTTTTAATCATTTAGTTTTTAATTTGCTGTCTGAAACGTTTTGAATTAAAAGTATTCTTCTGAAATAAGTGTCTGTTTTGAATTGGAAAACTGAACGATTATTCGTTTTGATTCAAATACCGTCGTGTTTGCACAATTGCGAAAACAAGTATTAGAAAGTATACACACTTTCCATTAATCATAAGCATTGTGATAAAATACATTTGAAATTCGAAAATGAAGATCAAACCTAAATTTCTCTTTTTTCAAAATTTTTTCAAAGATTTTACGGAACGTCAAATAATTTTAAAGGAATTTCTACAGCTTTTAAAGGATTTAAAAGTATTCCCAGGGATCTCAACAGTTTTAAAGAGATTTTAGAAAATTTCAATCACTGCAAAGGATATTACAGGATTTCAAAACATGCAAAAGGGATTTGAAGGAATTTCATAAAATTTCAACAAATTTGCAAACATTTGAAAGGATTCTGAGTGATTTTAACGGATTTTAAGATCGGTTGAAGCGTTTTTGTTAATTTCATGGGATCTCAAAAGAATAAACGGAATTTCAAAGGATTTTGGAATTTTATGAAGGATTTCTAGGGATTTAAAGAAACTTTTATGGCTTCTGAAAATGTTTAATGGATTCATAAATATTTTTAGAGATTTCAAGAGATTCGGAAAGATTCCCGCGGATTCAAAAGATTTCAATAAATTTTATAGGGATTTCAAATATTTGAAGGGGTCTCGTAATATTGGGAAATATTCTACGGCATTTTAAAGATGTTAACCAATCTTTATAGATTTCAGGGGATTTGAAAGATTTCACAGAATCTCAAAGAATTTTAAGGAATTTCCACAGTTTTTGATTGATTTGAAGGCATCTTCAGAGATTCTAGTAGTTTTGAAGAAATTAAAAAAAATTTGCAATGATTTCGAAGGGTTTTAAAAGATACAAAAGTATTTTCATGAATTTTACAGGATTTCAGGGGATTTCAACTGGATTCAAAACATTTTTAAATATATTTTACGGGATTTCAAAACGTTTCAGAAAATTTGTAAAGATTTGAGATCTCAACAGATTATAAGGAATTTCTAAGGATTTTCGAATATTATGAAGGCTTTTAAGGGATCTCGAGAAATTTGTGTGGCTTTCCAAAGATTTCAATAGATTAAAAAATTTTCTCAGTGATTTTAAGAGATTAGGAAAGATTCCGACGGATTCAAAGATTCGAAGGGATCTCGTAATCTTTCGAAATATTTCACCAAATTTCAAAGATTTAAACCGATTTGTAGATATTTGAGGCGATTTCTACGGTTATTATATGTTTTGAGGGATTCTAAGGGGTTTTTAAAGATTCCAAGCGATTATACAAGTCTCAAACGATTTCACGGAATCTCAAAGAATTTAAAGAATTTCTTCAGTTGTTTAAGGATTCCAAGGTACTTCGAAAAATCTCAGTAGTTTTGAAGAAATTTCAGAAGATTTGCAGAGAATTTAAAGAATTTTAAACGATTTCAAGAGATACAAAAGCATTTTCACGAATTTTGCAGAATATCAGGAGATTTTAACTGGATTTTAAATATTTTAACAGATTTCACGGGATTTCAAAAGGTTTGAAAATATTTTAAAGGATTTCAACCGAATTCAAGAGATTTCAAGCGATTTCGATTACTTCACGAGACTTCAAAGAATGTTAAGGAATTTCAAAACATTCCAAAGAATATCCACGGATTTCGAAAGATTTCATAAGATTTAACGGAATTTTAGAGCATTCCAAAGAATCTCAAAATTATTTAAAATATTTAAAGAGATTTACGCAAAATTTTTAAAATAATCGAATGGATTCCAAAGGATTGCAAAGATTTCCACAGATTCCACGAGATTTCATGAAACGTGTACTTCAGATTTCCAGAATGGTTAACTCCTCAACCCTTTATTTATTTAACGGCCATACCACGCTGAAAAACCCAGTTCTCGTTAGATCACTGAAGTTAAGCAGTGTTGGGCGCGGTTAGTACTTGGATGGGTGACCGTTTGGGAATACTACTAACTGCGTGCTGTTGGCGTGTCGTGGGTGTGGTGAGCCCACACTTGTAGTTATTTACTACAAGAAACTATCCACCTAGAAACACTACCCGAATCGGGTAGTGTCACGCCTACCCCGAAAGAGAAATGGCTTAATGGTATACATACATGTAATATGAAATATTGAGCAATAAAAAAAAAATAAAAAAATTAGAAAGTGGAAATATATAAAAAAACCCTCCGGCCCCCCCCCCCCCGTAAGGATTCATGAGATTTTCCAACCCCCTCCTTCCCCCCTAAAAAGCCTTCCGTCATTAATGTACGCTTCCTTTGTGGTATGAAAAAACTCAATGGTAACTCAAACACGCATTAGTTGATTTGAATATGTTCTTAATTGTACTAATTAAATGATTGAACTAAAGCAATATTTCTTCGGCTACCAAAACCAGATTCATGAAATTTAGGTTTTTGATTTTACAGAGATCAGTTCAGGAATATTTTGTTATGAATAAGCCACATTCAATTTCAGACTTGTCTTTACTAATTCTTTCAGTTCATTCCTAATGCAATAATATATCAGGTAAAATTCGAATGCACACATGAAACATAAATAATAAAAACTTGCCAACTTAAAAATTTTATAAATATTTTCCTCTTGCTCGTGGCATGTTAGAGTATATTTAAACTTGAGCAAAATAAGTACGTAGAGTCTAAAAAAAAAATTTCTCATAAAGAAAACGGTAATTTCGAAGATACTGTAGTGATTTTAATCTCATTTCGAAAATCAGGAATTTTAAGGCAATTGTAAATTATATTGGTATATTATGTGGTATGACTTTATGATGTTTGGTTCTTAATCTTTTTTAAAGGAAAAAAATACTTAAAACAACTGATACTGTAAACAGTCCGAATAACTGATAACGTAACGAGTTATTATGCCCTCTATCTCGCTATTTATTTTTTCTGTGTCATGATAGTAAATTAAAAATGTAATTACTCTCTCATACCATGCATGTAAATCATAAAATTGAAACAATTCTGATGCCTTTAAAGAAAGAAGACCAGAATCGTTAAATCTTTTCGAGACTCTCTATATTAAGAACAAATGAAGATCGTTGCTGGTACTTTGTGTCTGGCTTTAGCAGTTTTTCTTAATTACATTGGTAAATATTATAATGAAATTTTTCAAATATTTCAAGTAGATCTAGTTCTTTATCCTATAAATAATAAATAAACCTGTCATATATAACCCTGTTATTGGTTACTTGTAACTGTTGGGTTATCACTAATAAACCAATCAAATCAAATACAACTCTGACTGGGTGAACCAGTAAGTGAGTCAATTAAATTGAGCTACTGATTCTACCAGTTACGCTAAATGATAGATTGAACGATTGATGTTGTAAGATATAAGTATTTAGCGCTTGGCTGCAATTAGCAGGGGATATAATATCTCCCGCTTGATAGTGGGAAGGCTCATGGCCAATTGGGTTTGACTTTGAGCGGCGCAACACGTTGACATAACGACGGGTCTTCCCAAAATTAGGCGCAACATATTATATTCCATTATATTGCAGCCCGGCCTTCTTTTATTGTTGTGAAAGTAATGTGCGGTTTTTAAAAGATAATTTTACAACTGTTATCACAAAATTGATGAATCAACCACTGAATTCTCACTGATTGTCAGTGACACACTTCTGGGTATTTCAACCAGTGTGATTTCACTGAAAATCAGTGAGGTATCACTGGTTCATTTTAAGACAGCAGACTCCACACTGTTTCCCCCTACTTTCAAGAAACTTCCTTCTTTTCTTCTTTTTTTCGATTTAACGCTGAAATATGGCATGAATTAGAAAGTTTACTATTTCATTGATGATTTGCTTTTTCTTCAATTGAAAATTAATTGTTTTAACTGTAAATTTCAATACTCTTTTTTGTGCTAAATATTGATCGTTTTTAGTTAAAAGTTCATTTATTATATTTTCCATTGAGCACTTATCTTTTTTGGTTGAAAATTCAAATATTTGATTGAAAGTTGAACTACTTTGTTATTTTCTTGACAATTCGATTTTTTTTTGTTAAAAATTAATTTTTAAACTGCACATTCAACTATTATTTTTTTCATTGAGAATTCATTGCTTTCAGTTAGAAATTCAACTAGTTGGTTGGAAGTTAAACTTTCTTCAAAATTCATTTTATTGTTTCTAGATTTAACCATTTTGCTAAAAATTCTTTTTGTTTATCAAAGTTAATTTTCTAATGGCAAATGTAAATACTACAATTTTGGTTGGATATCGATCGTTTTAGTTAAAAAATAAAATTTTTGGTTGGAAATTGCTGTATTTTTTTGTAAATTCATCGTTTTTTGCACCAAATTTGTCTTTCTGATTGAAAATTTGACTGTTTGTTTCAAATCTGAACTACCTCGTTGAAAATTAATTTTAATAGTTCAAAGTCCATCTCTTTAGTTGAAAATGTATCTTTTTCGTTGAAGATTCGTTTTTTGGGCTAAAAATCAATTTTTCAAACTGTACAACTATTCTATTTTTTGTTGAAAATTCATTGTTCTTAGTTAAAAATTAATTATTCAGTTGAAAATCAACTTTTTGTTGAAAATTCATATTTTTGGGTTTAAAATTCAACTAATTTGTAGAAAATAATATTATTTTGGTAGAAAATTGAACTATTTGGTTGAAAATTAACTTTTTGTCGAAAATTCGTATTTTGGGGTAAAAAATTACTCAATTTGACTGGAATTTTTGTTTCTTTCTGGAATGAAAAATCTTTCTTGGTTGAAAGTGTTTGGTTAAAAATTAATCTGTTCTGGTGTAGGATTAAACTATTTTGTTGAAAATTTGTCTTGTTTGGTTATATTCAACTGTTCTTGATTCAATATAAATTTTGTTGTTGTTGAAATATCAACTATTACATTGTTCGTTGAAAATGTATATTATTTTGTTAAATTTGACTGTTTTTGATTTTAAATTAAATTTTTGTGCCTAAATATGAACTATTGTAATTTATGTGGCATTTGATTACAAATTTAACTAATTTGTTATAAGTTCTCTGTTTTGGTCGAAAATTGAACTCTTTTGTTGAATCTTTGTCTTTTTTTATAGAAATTTTGTTTCTTTTGGATTGAAAATGCAACTGTTTTTCGTTGAAGTTGAATCTTTTTTGTTCAAGTATTCGACCATTTGGTTGAGAATTCATGTTCACAGGTTGAAAATTTGTCCCTTTCGCTTAAAAGTTCAACTGTTTGCTTACTGATTATTTTTTTTGAAAATTCAACTATGTGGTTGAAGATGCAACTATTTTGTTGAAAATTCAATTATTTTATTGAAAATTGAACTATCTGGTTAAAAAATCATCGTAGTTGGAGATTCGTCTTTCTTAGTTGAAAATTCAATTGTCTTCTAAGAAATTCGGCTTTTCGGCTTGAAGGATCAGCTATTTCTTTTAACATGCAAATGTTTCTCCTTGAAGTTAAATCTTTTTTTTTGGGAAATTCGACCATTTGGTTGAAAAGTCATCCTGATTTGTTGAAAATTCAATTATTTGGTTAAAAGTTAATCCATTATTTAATTAGAAGATGTTAATATTGTTGGTATACTGGTCCAAAAATTTGTATTTTTTTTTAATTTTTTTTTATTAGAAACCTCAACGTTTCGCCCTTCGACGAAGGGCCTCCTCAGTCGTATAAATATGTATCGCCATCTTAATGAATCATGTCAATATAAAGAAAAAATGTCGGAGTAATGTAAGATCCTGGAGCAAGTCATTTTAGCCGACTTTTTGTTTAAAATTATAAAAAATTTTGTCTAAAAACTGATGCAGTAGATGTTAAAAAATATAAAAACAAAAATGAAACGACTTGCATACTGTTTTGGCATTATCAGGATGTTAATATAAAAATATTGGTGGGCCATCACATTATCCTTTAGCCAAGCAAAAGCAACTTGCTTTTGCTTGTTTTTAGACAAAATTTTTTATAATTTTAAACAAAAAGTCGGCTAAAATGACTTGCTCCAGGATCTTACTTTACTCCGACATTTTTTCTTTATATTGACATGATTCATTAAGATGGCGATACATATTTATACGACTGAGGAGGCCCTTCGTCGAAGGGCGAAACGTTGAGGTTTCTAATTAAAATTTTTGGACCAGCATACCAACAATATTAACATCTTCTAATGAATTTTATCACCTGGTCGACACCAAATAACATCATCTAATCTGTTCATCCATTATGTTGAAAAATTGTCTTTTTCGCTTGAAAATTGAACTTTTTGGTTGAAAAATAACCTTTCTTGACAAAAAAGTAATCTTTTTTTCGGTTAAAAATTCGACATTTTGTTGAAAATGCAATATATTTTAATTTTAAATCTCAAGCTATTCATATTCTTTTGTGAGCATTTTGGGGTGTGAGGTTTGTTAAAATGTTATCTTCACGCTTGTATGTCACGTTTTCTTATTTCAGGAGTTTATCAAATTCAATTAAAGAAGACATTTTGAACAATGGTGGCTTTAGGCTTCACATATTTGTAAAGTCATCCTGGGGAGCACAAGCTTTGTGTGATGATCTCTGACGGAGAAGGGAAGGGGTGTAAAGGATTTCAGAATAGCGTGACTTGATTTTTGAACGGTACCTAAATGTTAAAAAATGTTTTATTCTAAATGTTAAAGAATGTTTTATTTCTTCTTATAGGATTCAGTTCTCAGGGCAGAAGGATACACCCGTTTTCTGTTCCTCCTCCTGCTCAAAGTCAGATTGTCTTGAATTCTTTTCCTGGTCTCCAATTCAAAACAGTAGATGGTGAGTTACACCCAATCACCGGTCGACATTTTCAAGGAGTGTTGGGAGTTGATGATTACATCATTGGAAGAGATGAGAATGGTTATTATCATTCAATTTATGACAGACATGGCCAAATAGTTGCAGTAAGCTTGGATAACTATAATTCACGGCCACTGACTCAAGAAGAATTAGATTTCATACACCCTTTTGCTTATAGACGGCCACCCCTCCGACGCAATGGACGTAACGGACGCAACGAGCGCCGTTCATTCTCGAGGTTAACACAAATTTTAACACATTAATTTCTTAAAAAATTTTAACCTAAACATAGTTTGGAATTTGATGTTGGATTAAAATGTTGTTATATTAGAAAGTGAATATATCCTATGATTCTTGATGCAATATAGTAATAAGTATTCGCAATTATTTCATCAATAGTACAGCCCGTGTAGAAAAATTTCATGGCAGTCTGGTATGAGATCTGCTCAAGATCTGACTTTATCTAGACTGTCCAGTATAAAAGGTCTGATCTGGCCCAGGACTGGTGCTGATCAGCTATCCCAGAACAAAAAAGTTCTAGGTTCGTTCTGGTCTAGCCGAGGACTGACGCTGATCGTTTATTCCAGGAAAAAAATATTCTATGTTTGATCAGCAAATAATATAGAAATATTATAAAAATATGATAGAAAATGCGAAATTCACACTATCAAAACAAGACTTTTTTCCTTGCCATCTTGAAATTTTTGTCTGGTCCAGATTTGGTGCTGATCAGGTGAAAATATCTGCAATGAAAAAAATCTGCCAACTACATCTACATGAATTTGTGAAATGAAAGTTGGCCAAGTACAGTCACACCTGGATTTGTTGATTCTCCATTTAATGTCTCCGAGAATTCACGCTGAGCCGCGGCGATGGGTGAGAGGAGCTGTGGGGGATTGCGGTGTTCACTCAGGCGTGACAAAACAGGAGCGTTGCATTAAAGCGCAGTGCCCTAACGGCCTACCTTTCTAACTGCGTCATGACGTTCCGACAGTTCACTCGAAGCGGGAGGCACACGCGAATAAGCACGATGGGGAGCTCGCGCCAACCAGCAAATGGGCCTCCGATGCCATAAGCTAACTGAAGCGGATGGGATTGATAGGATTATGATAGGAATATGAATTCATTTTAGGTCGAGTATTCTGTTCCGGCGACATATCCCGGATTTTAATTTTGTCTTCCGTCATATTTTATCGCGTACTAAATTGAATTCCAAAAAATTTATTATGAATTCCAAGGGATTTATTATTAATTTCAAAAAATTCTAGAATAATTGAAACGAGTTAAAAAACTGATGTTTGAAAAAATATGTCGGACAATAGAAAATTAAAGAGAGATCTTGATGACAGATGGAGGTTATGTGTGATCTGTATATATATATATATATATATATATATATATATATATATATATATCCGGATATTAATCATTGTAATGTATGGAAATATATGGCAATTTAAGTAAATTTTAGAAAGTCATGGTAATAGATCGGTAACTTTTGTGACCAGACGCAGGGGTGTCTTCCCGCCCTCCACAAGACGTTGGGAAGGGATAGGGGTTTTAACCGAAAATATTTCTATAACTAGTCATAGGGGTGCCCCCCACCATGAGACTTCGGACAGGGATAGACAAGTATGTCGGAAGAAAAAATTAAAATCCGTCAAAATTTGCCGGATCCGTTTACACTACGTTCATTTTAATCAAAAGTGCTATACTACGATGTCGTAGCTACAACGACAAAGGAAAAAAAGAAGTGTTGGATGGACAGAGATAGAGAGAGAGAGAGTGTGTGATCGTTTCGAAACGAACACACAAGAAACAGAATGTAATCTTTACAGTCATCTCAGAGTAATCTTTACCTGCAACAAAAATTAACTTCACGTGAAGGTCACCCAGCACATAGGAATTAGTTATTATGTCAACTCCATTGAATCTTGTTTTATTTCGATGCGAAAAAATTCAACATTGTCTACTCGAAAATTACCCGCAACAAAAATTCACTTCTGTTTCTTCTGTGGAAAGTATTGTCATTAAAACACAATATGATTGTCTCTGCCTATCTCACATGGTAGAAAGAGAGCTCCTGTCGACTTTAGGCATCGAAGTCCCACTGTGGTGTTATATAATGCCATACTATGAAGTGTTCGAGGGAGAATAGCACAAAATGTCTTTTTCGTATGTCTTGTTATGAAACTGCGTGATCATTGTACGCTATGTACGCAAAAGTGCGTGCTTTTCACTTGAAGTGTTGACGTGCGATGTTTTGGTGAAAATAGTAATGTGTTTTTGTATACTGCTGTCTTCGAATGGTTTAAGCAAGCGAGAGACGTAGGTGATTCATTATTTGGGATCTGGATCGATTATCTAGTAAGAGAAAGCTCTCCTTCTAAACGAGATGCTTAACAGCCTGCAAAAGTTTTAAGCACGTAATCAGGAAACACATTTATTTTAACGTGCAACATCCAACTTTCTTCCTCATTTACATTAAATATTTAGTTTACCCTTGTCTTCGTATTAGAAAAACAATTTTCAAAATATTTGTTACCACACAGTAAAATGCACCGAAAACGGTTCTTAGGCCCCTGACTGAGAGCCTAGATTTTATGTTACCGTCAGCCCCAAAATTGACATTAAATCCAGGTTTGACTGTAATTTAAAAATGATGTCTATTATAACTTTTAAAAATGTATTTTTCCCAATTTTTATAGAGTATAGTATAAAAAAGGTTTCTTAATATTTTTTTCTAATTAATTACCCAACGTTTGTTCTCTTGAATTCATGTAGTTGTACTTGGCAGATTTCTTGCATCGCAGACTTTTCTTGTGGAATTTCATTTTTACATTCTCATCAGAGAAGGTATTAGATTTGTGTAAAATTCGACCCTCCACCCTTCTCGTTTTTGTCACGCGTCCACGTTTCGAGACCCTCTGAACCCAAAAAACAGTTTTTTTACGAATGTCTGTATGTCTATATGTCTGTATGTATGTCCGTATATATGTCTGTCTGTGAGCACGATAACTTTTGAAAAAATTTATAGATTGGTTTGAGCTTTGTTTCACTCTACAAGTGTCCTTAAATGAAGGTCAAGTTCGTTAACCAGCCATTTTTGATGAAAATTAAAAAAGTGAGCGCATTTTGAAAAATGTTGAGACCACTTTTTTCGAAATTAAACAATTCTATGTACGTTTATTAGTAGTGATCAAAAATACGAACAATTTATTTCAATTACTTTTTTTTACTAAAAAAAATTACCGGAATAGCCTTTACAAAATTCCAAAAAACAAAAGAAAATAAACAGTTTAAGCCAAACAACGCACGATATGAAAAAATGTCAGGAGGAGAAAAACGTTGCATTTTGAACACCCTGCAAGATTATCACAACAACTTTTTGAATTTTCTTGAAAAATCGAAAATTGAAATTTTGTCTGCACAAAAAATAATGAAAAAAAATCAATTTTGCGGTCAAACTATACAAGATACTAAAAAAGATGAACTGACAACAATTAGGTATTCAAAAAAGATCTACAAAGGACCCCGCACCAAATACATTGAAAAAAGGTCTCGTTGGATTTTTCTAAATTTTGGATATGTTTCATTCAAAAGTTTAATTCTTTATTTTTAATCTTGTTTTTTACGAATAAAAGAAAATCTACAAGTCCTGTCTAAAAATTATCGGGAGCAAATTGTTAGATTCTTTTTGGGTGAACAACTTTTGTTCATTAATTTCTTCTCGTACCAAAAAATATAATTTTATTATTCCTTATGTGATTTTTACGGTGGAAACAAAAACAACGCGTCCTATCAAAAAATTATCTTGTGTAGTTTGTCTAGTAAATCAATTTTTCCAAAAGTGATTCGAAACAAAGGACCCCGCACCAAATACATTGAAAAAAGGTCTCG
>CAKNXH010000120.1:73612-94090 GCA_932178445.1 Andricus quercusramuli
CGAGACCTTTTTTCAATGTATTTGGTGCGGGGTCCTTTGTTTCGAATCACTTTTGGAAAAATTGATTTACTAGACAAACGGCACAAGATAATTTTTTGATAGGACGCGTCGTTTTTGTTTCCACCGTAAAAATCACATAAGGAATAATAAAATTATATTTTTTGGTACGAGAAGAAATTAACGAACAAAAGTTGTTTACCCAAAAAGAATCTAACAATTTGCTCCCGATAATTTTTAGACAGGACTTGTAGATTTTCTTTTATTCGTAAAAAACAAGAATAAAAATAAAGAATTAAACTTTTGGGAAAAGGACATGAGAGACGGAAAAATGAAAAGACAAAAGTTGTTCAACCAGAAGAGATCTAGGGTAAGTGTGGGTATTACTGTGGATGCCCTGATTATTGCGGTTTCAAAGATAAATGATGATTTAGAATGTTTTGAATGTATATAATGCTTTGGAACAATTCGGAAAATTATTATGTGATGAATTTTTAATTATCATCAACAAAACAACTCCAGTTACTATGTTTTTAACTAATTTGTTGCAATTTGAATCTCGCATGCTCGTATTTCTATATATTTTTTACCAAATCAGTATTTGGCACACGATTTGCCTTGTTGCATGTTTTATTGCGGCTTTCCAGGCGCTATATCATAACCTCAAAACTAACCTCACTTAGTCGCCAGTGATAATGCATGTCAGTGTCTCAGTGTGTCTTTCACCTGAGTGATTTTTAGTCCATGTGATCAAAAATATAAAACATAATTACAAGGTTTAACTTTCCTAAATTATTGATAACTTCACTCAAAATGAAATAGCATATTGCAAGCGTAGTAATTGGGTTACCGCAGTAGTTGACACGCAGTAATTCATGCAAACTCGCAGTAATACCTACATACATTTTTTTTTTTAGATTCGCATTTTTCACGTAAATCTAATTTCTTTTCACGTTCTAAAGACTGAATTCAATGAACTAAATACCAAATATTGCTTCACAAATTAATGCGTAAACAATTTCTCATTTGAACACTTGTTTTTTATCTTCAAAAGTCGTCTTGATTTTTTTCCCGCAGTAGTACCCAAACTTACCCTACAAATTTGCCATAAACTCTTGTTATAAAAATATATTTGAAAAAATTAACTTTTTGGAAAAAGGACAAAAGCTACAATAACATTTTATTTAACAAAATTTATCGCCAAAATTATATCTACAAATTTTCTCCAAACAACTTTACGCTAGCATGCGTATTTTTAGTTTAAATTGTAAGAAATAAAATTGAAAATAAACCAATTATATTCATGGGAAAACGACACCAATTGCAATGAAATTGTTCAATAACAAAATTGTTTTTTTCCTCATAGTATGCGAACTTTTTTTTTCAATCATAAAAACGAGAGAATGCAAAAATACGCATGTTTTAATACCAGTACATATAATGAATTGTATTTATATAAATGTATTGAAATGATACATTTTCCGGGATAGCTTAGAATAAGATTTAATGCAGAATAAGAAACAAATATTGAATTAATCATGATAAATACAATTTGTAATTGATTTTTCAACATCTAAATGAGCAATCCCAGGCCGAGGTACAGAAATAAATATAATATAGACTTGAATTGAATTGATTTCTTTTTTAATAAAGTAGCAATCCATTCTTCTCAATCTTTCTATTCAAAATGGTTAGTATGGCTAGATTGACCGAACTTAACCGATACTTCATATTCTATAAGATTTCATAGAAATATATTTTATTTCATTCAACCTTTTTCCCTAATCATGATGGAAAAATGGTTAAAGAATAAATAACTTGCCTTTTTTTTCTTTAATAATAATATCGCCTCTAAGTAAAACTGAAGCAGTGGCGGCGTAGCATGGGTTGGCAACCGGGGCGGTTGCGGGGTGACACTTTGGTTTTGTCACCCCTTATTGCCCCTTATTGGCACCCCTTGGTGCTTGACACAGGGGCTGGCACCCGGGGCGGACCGCCCCCATCGCCCCCCCCCCCTTACGCCGCCACTGAACTGAAGTCAATACATATTTACATTATTTCTTTTATATTTAGACCAGCGTTTTTGCCGAATTGATTGCATATTGGTCCGGTAATTCGATATCTAACAATTAATATCAGATTGTTAATATAAAATTATTGTCAATCATTGTTTTTTATTCAATGAATTTATTTCTGAAGTGCGACACTGGAAGGTGTCACTTTTCGGCGAGCTTAGGGAAACTGGAAAGGTCAGATAAGTTCATAGAAATTCGGGGAGTGTAGATCAAATATTTTCGCAGTGCCAAGACACTTCATATATACAGATGCTAAATTGCATTTGAACTAATTAATATATTCATTTCAGCAACCTACTAGAACGGCACTACTGACAATAATAAATTATTCAGAATAACAGTTGAGGCGGATCGGAAGTATGAAGAAGAGAATTAATAATTGTAAACAAAAATAAAATAAACAAATTATCTAAGAGAAATGCATCATATGTATTTTTCTGAAATAAATATTGACGAAATGTTCCCGTTTATTTATAGGTCAGATTATACGCCTGTTGGGTAGCTACGACAGTGTCACCAATTTGGAACTATTGGGAAGAAATTTGAATTTCAATTCAATATTAACGAAAAATCTTATAGTAAACAATTAATCTGAAACCAAAGAATGACATTTTTGATCAAAATGAATTGATATTCACTGCTTTTTTCCTAAACATTGCCCAAATAACATCGAGATACCCAATAGTTCACGTGTCAGATGGCTCTGTTGTCAAAGTCACAGAGGTATCCTACAGGCGTATTGTTGAATGATTAACCAAAAATTTTATGTATAGAGTTCCAGAAAATCAAACAAGAAAAAATCGAAAATTTAAATTTTTTATCGCACAAAAAAATAATAAAAACTCAAAAATTCCATTTTGCGGTCAAACTATATAAGATACAAAAAAATGAATAGACAAAAATTGTGCTCTCAAAAAAGATCTACAACCGTTTGAGCGTTGATCAGTCACTTAATTGCTAGTGCAGTGTATTGGGGTTCAATTAACCACAGCCAAATTTTACTTGCAAAGGAAAGAGTTTATTCTGTGGCATAAAAAACCTCCTCTTGAAGAGTGGCGGGAAAAGCCGAGAATCAAATAGCGATCACAAAAGTCTATCAGAAATGACAGACCTTATGAGAGAATGTATAAATATTGGCATGACAACCAGTCCGCCACACTTCGATTCACACAACGGCAAACAGACATAATCCAATTCACACAATGGCAAACAGACTGAATCCATCACGAGACTCGATCACACTCACAAAATGGAACCTCTCACCACGAAGGTTTAATTTGAACTGAAGTGAACCTTTAAGAAAATAATAATTATGAAGTGGAAACAAATTCTTCACTCAATTGCATATAAAGTCGTGGGAAAATGTTCCATTCTACCTGCTCGGCGCTGACCTTCGAGCTGCTCGCAGAGCTTACAGTTTTATTTCCAAGTGCAGCCCCTTTTCCGAAAATGAATCAAGTAACAGCGATCCGCCCAGCCTGGCTATGAATTCGTAGCACTTGGCGGTGCGGTGGTAGCGAGAGAGAGGACAGAGATTGGCGATGTGACGACGCAGTTTATTAGTGGTCGTTTTTACTGTAGCCACCCTTACAATATTGTCAGGGCCAGGATGAACATCAACGACTCAGACGGTTCTCAGGTATTTTGGAAATTCCAGCGTCAGGAAGGAGGCTCATATTGCTGCCAATCAAGCAGTGTTGCTAGATTGGTCGAACACCGTTAACGTACGAGGCTCTGTAAATTTACCGTACGATTACCGTACGTGGATAAAGAAATTCACCGTACTGATTATCGTACTTAATCAACAAATATTGCACAAAATAGTCGTACTCACTGACATGAATCGTCTAGTTGCAAAACCGGCCATCTCCAAAGAAGAAAATTGTTGGGAAAAGCTGATTTTCTGTCACACTTAGCCAAGATAAGATGGGAACCAAAAATCTTCTGTTGTTGAAGATATTTGGGCAGTATGTTTAAAAAAAAATTCCCTATTTCTTGCTTGATTAAAAGGAACTTCTTGCACAAACTTCTTTATCTTTAAGAATGTAGGTGAACACTATACGAAACGAGGAGCCATTTTCAGCATGGAGATTTGACCGGTTTTGCAGCAAGTCGTGATTTTCGAACGCATATAAAACGGGGATTTGAGCGGTTTTTTCATGGTTTCTTGTTTTCAGTTGATTAAAAAGTTCACATAGAACTCAAGAAACTGAAAAAACGCATTTCCCAAAATCGAGGAGTTGGCCGGTTTTGCAACTAGACGATTCATATTTATTCGACGTAATGCGCGCGTTTTTCAAATCAATTTTTTAATTTCATTATTTCCGTAGTCGTGCTTTGCTTTTTTTTTTTTTTTTTTTTGGAGAGGAGGTGAGAATGCATTTACGCACTGAGTGTGGAACTCTACCTAAAAACGGTAATACCCACTAAACTCACCTTCTCTTTCTGCCAACCCATGTCCTCGGAACCTCTTTCGCATTACTTCAAGGACATGGGGTGAGGCCACTAAGCCGTGCTTCGGCTTCCACTTTGTACTGCCAGCTTGGCATTTTCAAATGGACATATGGCCGCCGCCATATGTCCATAGCCTAGGCAGCGGTAGCATCGCAGCACCTCCGTCTTCTTCCGCACGCGACAGGACACCCATCCCACCTTAAGGTGTCCCGTGCGTAGAAGCCTTGCCGCCAGTTCTTCTTCCATTTCGACAAAGGCCTTCAGATTGCCTCTGAAGGCCTTCTTAGTCATACTTGTCTTTGTAACCTTGCTTGCTACTGCACCGAAGTGGTTTCAGATAGAAGCTTCTACTTCCTCCTCCCCCGTTGTCGTGTCGAGGTCCAAGACGGGTTTGCCTGACACCCTTGATTTTGACACCAAGGGTGTGCGGCGTCACTTTCTTTTTCAGGTCTTTGAGGAACTCGGCGTCGCGGTCGCCACAGTGGTAGTGCGGGGCCTTGGGTTATTGATTCTCTGTCTGACACTTGCCTAAACGGGACTCATTGAAGGCTCCCTCTCACGCTTCCCAAGTTGGGGTGTGGCAGCCTCCACAGCTTCGTCGGCTTGAGTCCCGATTTGGCTTGCGTCTTTGCTCACCTTCGCTTTATTAAGGTAATTTTTACCAACCTCCTTTCCAACGTACCTTGTCACGTCTTTGTAGGCAGAATCAGCGATGCCTATGCAAAGCTCCAACCGGCCTACTACACGCTGCGCCTCTCTGAGTCCACCCCTAATTGACATGAACATATTGCGCTTTGAGTTGCAGATTTCCTGCACCCCTCCAGCACATCTTTCAGGTCTTCAAAGAGTTTTCGACTCCGCTCCATCTCCTCACACGCATCCATGACCTCCTGTTTGGCAAAGGTCTTTCGACTGATGTCAAACTCCTCCAGAACGTCCAATTCTCCGTTTAACTCCTTACATGTACTCCGGTTTAAGTTTTGTTTATTCGACTGCATGTTGTTTCCACGAGTAGCTAGGGAAATAAAGGTCCACCCCCACAGAGCCCCGCATGCGGGGGTAAGGTCTGCATACTCTAGGAGGCAACCTGGTACCCTAGAGACACCGTTTACGACGCCACACCCCTGGTGCCATGCAGTCTTCGGCACGGTTGTTAACGCCTTGACATGGAGGTTTTCCCTTCGGGATCATCCGTGGACCATTGTCCGCGACTGCTTATTGAGTTGTGTAACCGGATTCAGCAGAA
The DNA here is from genome assembly GCA_932178445.1 of Andricus quercusramuli. Classification (NCBI taxonomy): domain Eukaryota; kingdom Metazoa; phylum Arthropoda; class Insecta; order Hymenoptera; family Cynipidae; genus Andricus; species Andricus quercusramuli. The sequence continues at coordinate 79,385 of CAKNXH010000120.1, forward strand.
ACCCTCGGTACAGGGCCCCCCTATCGGCAACCCTGGAATGCGCCCGGTAGTCTGGTCAAAGGCGCCGGGCGTAGTCGTGCTTGCGAGTTGTGCGATATATCGTATAAGCCCCACCTCTAAATTTATCATAAAAAAATAAGATCGTACTCAACCGAAATTTCCGTACAATTATCTTACTTTGTTGTACGGTAATCGCGAGTCGTACATTACTCAAAATTGTCGTACATGTACGATAATTACCGTACGTGTGGCAACACTGCAATCAAGAAGTGAGCCGAGGTTAACAGTTCGGAGGGATGAAGATCCAGTATGTTCCGTTGTTAGCAAAAATAGTAGCAACCTCCTTATAAAATTCAGAAGAAGCGTTGAGCATCGTCTTGAGTCGTCACCAGGACGACCAACAAACCGGCGATATGCGGCCAGGAACGTAGTCGTGGTTAAGTCCCTTACAACCTCCAGATAAGCTGCATGAGTTGCGAAACAAACAAAAAGGGCTGTATATACCTTGTAGGAGCGATGGCCGCGGCCCTTTGTCGTGCGTTGACAGAGTATACAGTTTCGAATTTCAGCTTTGACTAAACGTGTTTTACCTAGGATCCATGCAGATTGAAGCGAAGTACTTAATGTTAACGTGGGTCTTTCATGGAGAGAAGATACATGCACATGATGTACAAAGAGCTGACTGAGATTTGAGCGATGAGGAAGAATCGGGGGATGCTTGGATTCGCGAGAAAAGGCGGAGTGTAACAGGCGACCACCAACGCGCAACAGTCTATCCGTTGTATCCACGGAGGGATTCAATTTTCGGAGCACATTTCTTTTCGGTGAAGATCCATTCGTGGTCAAATGCGCGAGTTCCGCGCGAAAGGCGACTGCCTGAGATACTCGAATGAACGCTGCGCGAGCGTCAGAAATCTCTGAAGAAGTCAGAAATGACAAATTAGGCAATTTCCCCCTCTTTGTCTGCGAAGATTCACCAGGGGGCGGCTACACCATGCCACTATGCGGATCAGCCGATCTGTCCAATCAGCCGGATTTTCCTTGGAAGAAACATGTCTTCACTCAGCCAAGGGCAGCTCGGTTTGGATGAAGGACATACGGTTAGCAAAAAAGAATTTCCAATAGCATGGGTGTTTGCGTAACCACGCAAGTACTACTTGGCTGTCGGACCAAGCAAATGCAGGTAGATCTTTGAAGAAGGGCAGCTTCTGAATGTGATAAACAAGTTTCAAAAGTAGAGTAGCTGCACTCAGTTCGAGATTCAGGATGCTTATTGTCTTGATAGGGCTCACCTTATTTTTAGCCATAAGAAGCTACACCCAGTGAAGGCCGTCATCAAGCTGGATTCTCAGATAAACCACTGCGGAATATGCGCGAGAAGATGCATCCGAGAAGCCATGAAGCTGACACCGGGAGTCTGGAGTGGTTCCCAACCAGCGATGATTCGAGAGTGTAGGGATGGAGGTCATTGAGTTAATATAATCAGTCCATCGCTCAAGGATCTCCGACGGCAAAGGGGAGGCACATGAGAATCCAGAGATCTTGCATCAAAATCTTTGCAGTAACAGTAAGCGGAGCGAGCCAGCCCAGTGGATCAAACACTCGAGCGATGTCGGACAAAACAGTATGCTTGGTCTGCGTGGAGACTTCCGGGCTCAGGTTGGCAACACTGAACCCAAATACATCCATCGCTGGATTCCAAAGCAAGCCCAACGTCCTAACGGGCTCATTGGGAGCAATTTTCTTGGTTCTTTCTGGCTCCCTATGCTTGCTGCGTCCAGGAAGCAGATCGGAATGATTTGCTGTCCAGTTATCCAACTTAAAACCAACATAGCGCAAAATCGCATCAATTCATCTCGCTTTAGAATCGCGATATCCAACTTGCTTGAGGCAACAAGCCCCAAGGGGGAAACGCTGCTGCTTATTCTTTGCCAGCTGGCCTAGTCTCCGAATTGTTAAGTATGGGGCACATGTGGCCCCATAAGTGACTGTAGTCCAACGATAATCCACGGGCGGATCCGCAGAATTAGAAGCCCAAAGAATTCTATGCAGATCCTGATCCTCAGTTCAAAAGCCGATTTGGCGAAACATCTTTATGATGTCCGCTGTAAAAACAAAGCGATATCTCCACCAATTCAAAAGTATCAGGGAAATATCGCCCTGTAGAGCAAGCCCAGGCATTGAAAATTTATTTAAACATTGCTGTTCTGCGGTGCGTCGTGAGGCGTCGAAGACAACACGAAGCTTTTGCTGATGGGGGCTGGACTCGATTACCGCATGGTGCGGTATATACCACGCTTGTGGATTGCCTATTTGAGAAACAGGGACTCTTTCCATATGCCCCAATACCCCGCAAACTTTCATAAATTCACGATACGAGTCCGCTATACGACTGTCCCGGCAAAAGCGACGGTGTGTCGTAAAAAGCGAACTCAAGGCCCCGTTATTCGTCGGGTCTCTGCAGAGGCCATCGAAGGCTCTCATCGCAACGGGAGCCGAATGATATATCGGCTATCGGGAGCGCGAACATGAATATGAAGAAACAGCCGCTCGCAGGTCTCATCCTCAGGTTTCATTTTGGGACTATTATTAGACAATTCTTCCAGCGTCTAAAAACGCTGCAAAGCCTCCTGCAGGTAATTATCATGGGAGCAATGCCCAGCCGTGAGAGAGGCTCGTGATGGGGGGTCCACCCGCCGTGGCAGGACGGAGTGAGTCGATCGCGAAACAACCCACCCCAAAGCAATATCCTGGGTGATCAATGGTGAAGGTGGGAAATGACGCAAGCCAGGTCGTAGGACCCGACAATACACATAGGACCCCAAGACGACATCGACTGACTTGGGTTTGTGGAAGTGAGGATCCGATAAACGAAGATCATCAAACTGGCTTAAGTCGAGGTCATCACTCAGCTGTGAGGGGAGGTTCAATGTTAGGCGAGGAAGGACTAAGGACTTAGTCTCGAGATAGAATGAGAGATTACTAATTTCGCGCAGTGACAGATTTACAATAGCACGGGCTGTACCAGCAAGTGACGCATCCATTCCCGTTATTGGAATATTTACGCGGTGTTTACGTAACTGGAGTAACTGCACGGTGGATTCCTTAACAAAGGAGACCTCAGATCCTTGATGGACCAGGGCGCGAGAACGGATTTGGGTACATGTAAAACCTATAAGCATAATCAAGGATGTAGCGAGCAGGTTGTTTCTGTCCACTTGCGTGGCCAGACACCTCTTCTATTTTTTATAGTTCGTTGTATGCCCAGTGCGAGTGGTGTGTAATGACGAGTGGTGCTTGTCCCGGCATGCTTTACACCTATACTTCGATTTGCATCTTTGGAATTTATGAGACCCAAAGCAGTTAAAACAAAGACGTAGGCAGCGCGCCTGATTGCGACGATCAATAGGGGATTTGGATAAAAAGGCTGAGCAATTTCCGATATAATGGTCCTCCGAACAGAGTGAACACTTCTGAGTAGATGCGCGGGCATTTCCCACACCTGAACACGTGCTAGCATGAAATGCCCGTTTCGAAGATTTATTTGATTTAACATAAGATCCTAAATTGTATGCTGGACCTTTATTAGCCAAAATGTGCACGAGCCAAACGTCCCAATGTTGCACCTCCATACCAAGGCTAGTCAATGCGCGCATAATGCGCTGTGCTTTGTTACTAAATGTTCGCAATTCGACCGTGGATTCGCTTTTAATGTGTGAAAGATCCATCAAGGCAGTAAGTTGCGTGCTAACGAGTAATCGAGGGTTATATAATCGAGTCTTCAAAGCCTGCCAAGTGGTTAAGTAATTCGCGTTTGTTGTTGTCACGTCTTTCACTAGATCAGCCGCGGCATCATTGGGACAAGATGTTGAATATTGTAGTTTTGTGACGTTAGCTAATTGCGGGGCATCATAGAAAAGGGGTGTGAAGAGGTCACAGAAATCCTCCCAGTCCTGGTATCGGCCGGAAAAGGTTGGTAAGTCCAATTTTGGAAGCTTGGCAGGTCGGAGTTCTGAATCCGACACGTCTTCGTCTGCTTGTTTAAATGAACGACTACCAGTGTGCAATGAGGACGCGTCGATACGACTTGACATCTGACCGAAAACATCATCGGTCATATACGGATCTGCAGCTGCTTGTTCATGAACAACAATTTCAGCATGGCTCGCGCGAACCTCGCCCCAAATTTTATCAAGTATACTGAGTCGCTTTCCAATAATACTACGAGTGAGAGTTTCCGGAGAAGTTTCCCCAAAACGCGTGTGCATCCGATTGATCTCCGCTGATCGCGAACCCTGCAGGGCCGTTAGTTTTTTCAGAGAGACAGGTGCCATTGTTTCACCTTTATTATCCTCACCCACAAAACTAGCTGAAGGTCACAGACGGATAGAGGGACGAGACAAATTAATAATGATAATAATTCATATTTTTGGTTAAAAATGCAACTATTTGGTTAAAAATTGAATTATATTTACTAAAGCTAAAATATAGGGTATAACATTAATTTAGGTGTTGAAAATTTTTTTTTTGGCTGAAAGTCTTGCTAAATTTTGGGAAATTGTATGGATAATTCGACTCTTTGAGTTCAAAAGTCAACAACTTCATTAAAAATTGATGTATTGTTCAAAAACTTTTTTTAGAACATTAATTTTATTGGTGGAAAATCCATCTTTTTGCTAGATACTACTTGGTTGAAAATTAACTTTTTTGTATAAAATTCTTATCTTTGGTTGGAAATGTAACTATTTGGTTGAAAATTAAACTATATTTATAAAAGCAAAACTAATTGGTAGAAAACCAACTTAGGTGTTGAAAAATCTCTTGGAAATTTCGGTAGATATATCGTCTTTTCGGATTCAAAAGTCAACAACTTTATTGAAAAATGATGTATTATTTGAAATAATTTTTGTTTTAACATTAACTTGATTGGTTGAAAATTCACCTTTCTGATTAAAAATTCAATTATTTGGTGGAATTTTTTTTTTTTTTTTTTTGGTTGAGAATTTAACTACTTGTTTGAAAGTTTAACTACTTTGTCAAAAATTCAGTTTTTACCTCAAAATTTTGCTATACCATCTTTGGTGGGAAATTTATACTTTATAAGTTGAAAAATCAACAAATTGATAGAAAATTGATGTGTTTTGTTGAGAATTTGCATTTTTGTTTGGAAAAGTATGTAATCTTGTTTGCTGAAATTTTTTTGTTTTGAGGATTAAACTATTTAATTGAAAACTTATCTTTTTTTGTTTAATTCAACTGGTTAAAAATGCTTTTTTTTGTTCAAAATTTAATGATTTCATTTTTGGAACGAAGAATATCTTTTTTAGTTGAAAATTCAACTATGCATTTGGTTAATAATTCGATCTTTTCGTTCAATCCAACTGGTTGAAAATTCGCCTTAGGTAGAAAAACCATCTTTTATGGTAGGAAAGTGAGCTTTTTTAGTTGAAAAATTTTGCTTTTGTAAATTGGACCATTTGGTTGAAAAAGCCTCTTTGTAGGTTGAAAATTCAACTATTTCAATAAAGTCTTTTTTTGGTTGCAAAACTAACTATTTTGTTAATAGTTTGTCCTTTTGGACTTAAAATTCATCTTTTACTGTAGAAAACTCACCTTTCTTGGTTGAAAATTAATATCTTTTGGTTGAAAATGAATTTTTATTTTAAATTCAGCTTTCTTTGAAAAAATTCGTCTTTTTTGCCTTTTTAAAATGAAAGTTCAACTATTTGGTTGAAAATGCAATATATTTTGACATGAAGCCTTCGGGATTTAACGTGTTTCATATTGAGTTCAATATGATAGTAATACTAATTTTAGCTTGAAGAATGAATTCGCAAATTTTTATGAAATATCTCCATATTTCCCTTGCTTTAAGAAAATTTTGGGTCAAGTTACTTTTCAGGGGACGAGAAAAGATTGGGGTGGCGGGGGAGGGGAGGCGTAAAAATAGCCCAAAATTGGTAACGTAGTTTACGGCCCTAAGGCTATCACTTTTTTCATTGCGTATCTTTTTGTTCACAGAGGTATGAAAAATTTGAGAGCAAACACAATTTCTGCTTTATCCTCAAACTTCCTGATTCTTGAGTGCCAGATACAATAAATATAATAATGTAACGGGGAATGTTTGCAGAAAGTGTATTTAAAAGCATCTAAAGGGGTACTCATACATACAAGATCCGGCGTATAGACAATGGCACGATAACTCATAATAGTGTCAGGTATCATACTATCGATAGGATGTACATTGGGTCAAGCACTCTGCGAATGCCAATGAGGATTCAAACAATGGCCCATGCTACCAGTAATGCTTCTTGATCTGCCAGCTTCTAACCAGTTGTAAACCTTTACAATACCTACCCCTCGACCTACCCACACACCAAAAAAAAAAACAATCTTGTGAAAATGTCGTATGTGTCCCTTGGCATTCCAAACACTTCTACACGTTTTACATTTTTTTTTACATTCCCATCGCGCGCTGCGCACGCGGCTCACATGTTTGAGAGTACATATTTATCGTATCTAGTATGGTTTTGAGGGAAAGTCGTATTTTTGAATTGCACATTTTTACTTTTCATGTCTGTGGTATTTTTGGACCACATACAGACAAACAGATAGACCCACAAACCGACTAATAGAATTTTCGATGTTCAAAACACAAACCATTACCTCAATCGAAAAATGAGAGAAACAGATTTTGTAGAACTTCCTGAAAGTATTAAGTTGGTTTTCGGACTATTTATCGTATCTAATATGGTTTTGTAAGAAAGTTGAATTTTTTAATTTGATATTTTTATTTTGCATGGCTAAAACCATAAATATCGGCCGTAGAAGGCTGGCTAACGAACTCGACCTGCTTTTTTGGATCACAAAAGCTTGCACCAAATAAAATTTTGATACAAAAATGTCTTTGAAAGCCATCGCGTCGTCAGACTACACGGAGGCAGACACGTTCGTAAAAACCATTTTTTTCACTCAGGGGGTCTCAAAACTTCTAGTACTGATGACAACTGGACAGGTCAAATTCACAAAAATTTGATACCTTCGATCGTAAATGGTGAATATATAAAAAAAAATCATTATTCTCTGTGCAGTATCCAGCAAATACACACAAACCTGGAATTAGAAACCTCGGATTTACGAATTCCTAGAATGGATGACCTTGGCAGTTTCGTGACGAGGGAAGCCGCAGGACCGTCAGAGAAGCGGTGCTCAGTAAATCCATTTTTTGCTATTTTTTACCCCCACACCGTCCCCTTTTGTTTATGGCAAAACTTTTATTTCAACGCTTCCCCCCCCCCCCCCCAAACACACTGAAAGTAATATAGCCGTTGGCTAAATACGGATTTCACGTATATTCAGTCTTTTCTCGCGTTTCTAGTGAGTTCAGTTGCCAATAATATCTATACGTGACCATGCGGTGAAAACTTCAAGCTTCCGAAATTAATCAAGAATAATGAAACTATTAAAATATCAGACTTCAGAGCTCAAAATTCTTCCAAAACAGGGGACATAGGATAAGTTTACACGAAAATAGGAGAATTACCGAGGAAATAATTTCCTTTAAATAAAATTATTGTAGGCATACCATATTGAATTCTATTAGAAACGCTTTGAATTCCAGAATATTTTAATTGTCAAGCTAGAAAAACGATTTTTCCCGAAAGGAGTTGAATTTTCAATTTAAAAAAAATGAACAGTTGAATTTTCGACCAAAAAAGATGATTTCGACAAAATAGTTGCTTTACAAAAAGTGATTGATTTTTTGACAAAACAGTTGATTTTTTAACCAAATAGTTGAATTTTTAATATACAAAGACGAGTTTTTGTGGAAGAAGAATTTTTCAACACTGAAATGTAAAGTTTTAATGAAAAAGCTTATTTTCAACCAAGAAATATGACTTTTCTACTATGAAAGGTGAGTTTTTTATCCAAAAAGACGAATTTACAACAATACAGTTGAACTTTCGACATAAAAAGATGGTTTTAACAAAATAGTTGATTTTTTTGATAAATAATTAAATCATTAACAAACAAAATAATTTTTTTCTATAATTTGCGAAAAAGTGCCAGTTTTTCCACCTGTTCTTGGTGTAAAAAGTGACCGATTCTAGGTCGATGACGTGGCGCATGCGCAGTGCCGACCTTTCCGGGCAACAGTGAAAAAAGTGGACGGATGCAGTGGAAAAAGTAAATGGACGCACTGACAAAAGTGCGGCACAGTGAAAAAAGTAAATAAAGTGCAAACTACTTCGTGTTACTCCGGATGTGCTCGTGCTGCCTCCGGTGTGCTTGTGCATCGTGCGCAGCCAACTTCATTCAGTCCCTAACCTAAAACACCATCAGTTTCTCCGAAAATACGGAGTTATTGTTCCGTCAATCGACAAAAAATCGCCTTCTTTTTACACAAAAAACAGTAAACAAAAACTAGCACTTTTTAAACAAATTATAGAAGAAGTATCGGGTCCCACACATCGAAAAAGCGACGATTTTAAACTTGTAGCACAATATACTATTAACTAAATAGTGCTCATTTTGAATTACAAGGTTGCATTTTCAACCAAATAGTTGAATTTTTTGAAAGACAGATTTTTAATCCCCCAAGTTGAATTTCCAACGGAAAGTTAATTTTTTACTAAGAAAGATATTGCCACCAAGAAAGATGACTTTTCTACCATAAAAGATGATTTTTCAATCTTTTACCATAAATGATGAATTTTCAACAAAGGTCTTGAATTTTCATATATGAATAGTTAATTTTGCGACACAAAAAGATACATTCTTAACCAAGTAGTTGAGTTTTCAACTAATAAAGATAAATTTTCAACGAAAAATGGTATAGTTGAATTTTCTGTTAATAAGTTAATTTTAAACCAAAAACGGAATGAATGTTCAACAAAATAGTAAAGTTTTTAAGCAAAAACATGAATATTCAAGAACTTCAATTTTCAAATAAAAAAGGTCAGTTTCGAATAAAAAATATAAATTTTCAACCAAAAATGGAATAGTTACGTTTTCAGTTGAAAAAGTAATTCTCCAGCCAAGGCGCAGAATTTTCAACAAGATCCATACATGAATTTTTAAATAGCAAAGATAAATTTTCAACGAAATAGTTTAATTTTGAACTAAAATATATCAATTTCCTACCAAGAGTGTAATAGTTAAATTTTTAGTTGGAAACAATTCATTTTCAAACAAAAATATAACGAATTTTCAACAAAACCGATTTTTCAACCAAGAAGTTTAATTGCCTACCAAAAAAGATGAATTTCTAACAAAACACGTGAATTCCCAACCAAATAGTAGTTGAATTTTCAATTAGACAGGTTGAATTTTCAATTAAAAATATGGAAATGTAATAGTTACATTTTTACATAAGAAATTAGTTCTCAAGTAAAATGAAAACGAATTTTCAACAGAATAGTTAAGTTTTCAACCGAAGAGATGAATTATGAATTAGCTGATGGTTATTGATGTTGACAGTATGAGGACTTAATTAGAAGATGTTGGATTTTTTCGGATCAGTATACCATCAAAATCCAACATCTTGTAATAACGTTATGAATACTCACAAAAAGAAATGAATTATAAACAAAAGAGTTCGAAGTTCAACCCAAAAGATGATTTTTCACCAAGAAGATTAATTTTCCAAAAATGGAATAGTTAGACTTTCCACCAAAGGGATGAATCTTCAACCAAAAGGATGCATTTTCAACATTAGTTTAACTTTGAAATTAGTTGAATTTTTGATCAAACAATATAACTTTTGAACAAAGCAGTTGCATTTTCAACAGAATAATTAAATTTTCAACCAAAAGAGATCAATTCTGAAAAGAAAATATATAATAGTAGGTTTTTAATGAAAAATAGGGAAAGTTTTTGAAAATAGAAGATAAAAGAATTATTAAAAATGAGAGAAAGCAGAAACATGGAAAAGAGTGTCAAGTCTCTTTCGAAAAATTCGCAAAGTTTGTTAAAATTTATCATCATGAAACGTACTAAACGTTATATCTCAGTTCGTAACGCTACTTCCACTGATCTTCCCCTTAGGTAGTTTTGGCGCGACCCCCCTCCCCTCGTTCATAAATTGGTAACGTAGTTTATGGACGGCCCTTAAGTAACCTCGTCTCACTAAGTCTGCCGCAAGCCATCTTTTCTACAGTAATCCTGGTTTCCATATTCCTACGCTCGGTACCGCCTCGCGCAATTGTCCAGCTGTCGGTAGTTGTAAACGAAGGCGGTTAAACCGCGGGTTAAATCACGGTTAAGCGTTCTCCATCTTCGTCTAATGCGATTTTCCCTGCCTACGCGTTCCTGCCACTGACTTCCCGTAAAGTTTCTTGCCCCGCCGAGAAAAGCCTCGCAACTTTATTCTGAAATGATTTTATACTATCACATTCACAACAAAATTTTTCTTGAACCAAAAGAACTGTTTTCTTGGATATACATTAAAATCCGGTTGAATCAAACCCATTTTTATTGATTCAATAAAACATTTGTTTGGTCGAACAAATACAGAAAAAACTGGGGGTTCAATGAGGTTGCAGCTCAAATCAAAGTTGGTTTCTTATTCTTTTCAAAAACCAATTAAACTGAATTATAGGAATACCTTACTTCTTGGAGAAATTTAATAATGACGTAATATTGCAAGTGTATATTATATAATTTTAAATAGTCCCGCGCTTTCTGGTGCATGCACAGTTGAAAAAGTCGGATTTTCAATATAGCTATATAAAAACTGTCAGATTTCACGTGCACTATCCTCCTTTTAAGAATAACTGATGCCTATAATTTTAGTTTCTTCATTAAAATTTTCCCTGTGAAATATCATTCAATCCGAATTATAAAGTAAAATGTGCATAATTGAGTTGTAAAATCTTTAAATTGAGTCAAGGCAGAAGTGACAAAAGGGCTTCATTCATTAGAGCCATTCGAGCCCATACTTTGGGTTTCTTTGGAAACCATGTATCATTTCGAGGTCCTTCTCAACAAGAGAGTTTCCTTTTTGTTGCAGCTCCACTGGAACCAAAAATCGGTTCTAATAGAAATCCCAGTTTTTTATGTGAATTTTTTAATTGAATAAACCAAATACTCCAGCTACCAAAGGATGTGGTTAAAAAACCAAAAAAAATCAGTTGGGTCGATCAAATATTTCGTTGTCCATTAGGGCGTATCGAAAAAAATAAAGTTGTTTGCGCGAAGTTCTAATAGCAAAGAAAACTTTCTTTTGGTAGGCAAAAACAGTCCCTTAAAGTTTTATAAAAAAAAATTCCTTCTGTCTCCGCATCGTAGATATAGCTAAAAATCACAAAAAACGAAGCACTTTTTCAAATTTGAACAAGAAAATTTTTTTTCATATTTAAATTATCAATAAAAATATTTCAAAGCAAGCCGATTTATATGTGTATAGCGATGATTCCATTAAAATATTTTTTACCCTCCCTAATGGACTTTGAAGTTTCAAAAAATCGAAAAAAGTCAACTTTTTCGCTATTTTCTTAGACTCATGGTAAATTTATCGACTATTTGACCATATAATGTGTAATATAAGTTAATCAGAATGTATTTGCAATATGTTGGAACAATAATTGGAATGTTGACATTAAAATAATTTCCATTGACTTTGAATTACAAGAAAACATTTAAAAGTGATATATTGCTCTTTATTTGACAATACAATTAATTTTCAGTGTATAAATTATCAGAAAAAATATTCCGAAGCAAGTGGATTTGTACATACATAGCAAAAAAGGATTCAAATATTTTTTACTCTACCTGAGTGACCTTGAAATTTCAAAATATCGAAAAAATCGACTTTTTTGCTATTTTCTTAGAGTTACGGCAATTTTTCGACCATTTGACCATGAAATGTCTGATATGCGTAAAGAATAATGCATTCTTAATATTTTACACCAATAATATATGCAGAATATCGATACTAAAATCATTTTTATTAATTTTGGGTTACAAGAAAATATCTAAAAGTGATATATTGCTCTTTATTTTACAATAAAATTAATTTTCGGTATCTAAATAAGGTAAAAATGTTTTCAAGTGCACCTAGATTTACACTTGTACAGAGAGGAGATAATTTGAATAATTCTTATCAGGCCCGAATAACGTAGAGGATTGAAAAAAAAACCCAGAATTCCATTTTTTCGCTATTTTCTGAGAGTTATATGACATATCAACCATGTGACCATCATACCATCAAATTTCATTCTGGGTTTTTTTTTAAATCCTCTACGTTACTCTGGCCGGATAAGAATTATTTAAATTACCTCCTAACTGTACAAGTGTAAATCTAGGTACACTTGAGAACATTTTTGCTTTATTTAGATACCGAAAATTAATTTTGTTGCGAAATAAAGAGCAATCTATCACTTTTAGATATTTTCTTGTAATCCAAAATCAATAAAAATGATTTTAATATTGACATTCTGCATATATTATTGGTGTAGCATATTGAAAATACATTATTGTTAACGTATATCAGACATTTCATGGTTAAATAGTAGAAAAAATTGCCGTAACTCTAAGAAAATAGCGAAAAAGTCGATTTTCTTTCGATATTTTGAAATATCGAGAAATAGTCGAGAAATTTACCATGAGTCTAAGAAAATAGCGGAAAAGTTGACTTTTTTCGATTTTTTGAAACTTCAAAGTCAACTAGGGAGGGTAACAAATATTTTAATGGAATTATCGTCATACAGGTATAAATCGACTTGCTTTGAACTATTTTTATTGATGATTTAAATCTGAAAAAAAAAATGTTTCCTGTTCAAATTTGAAAAAGTGCTTCGTTTTTATGTGATTTTTAGCTATATCTACGATGCGGAGACAGAAGGAATCTTTTTTTATGAAACTTCAGGGGAGTGTTTTTGACTCCCAAAAGAAAGTTTTTATTGCTATTAGAACTTCGCGCAAACAACTTTATTTTTTTCGATACGCCTTATTGTCCATATAATAACCATATTCTATGGTTGAACAGATGTATGATAGGATTCATTAGGAAACCTTTTGTTGAACCAACCGAATTTCGGTTGAATTAGGGGAATCCGGGGCAAGACAGGACACTGGGATAAGAAGGGACCCACAATTTTGTCGTAAGTTATATAATTTTGAGGATTGTTGTTTTCAGGAATAGGTAGCAGAAGTGATATGGCAGTTCTTGAAAAAAAGAGAAATGATAAATAATACGAGAATACAGAAATGTTGAAATATTAGGAAATTGATTTTGTTCTTTTAAGGCAATTTTAAAGGGAAATAAATTATTGAAAAGGTTGAACTATATCTTTTTCATAACGCTCAATCTAAGGCTTAATTATATAATTTTAATGTAATATCTATGTTTTATGAATATTTGGGAGACAAGTGTATAACATTCAGATTAAAATCAAACGTTAAATCCGGCACGTACTGGGCGAGACGGGACACTGTTTCTCTGGCTGTCATATATCCTTTTTTCAAAGGCAACATAAGTTTTTCAAATTTTTCGTTGTAACTATAAATTTTCAACAAATTTTTAATTTGTATTGAAATACGGAAATAAGGAGAGTTTTTAAATTTGCATGAAGTTCAATCACACCTCTTTCAGTCTCAACAGCGTTTATCTCCCTCAATATTGATTTTGCAAGTGTTACCAAAACGTATTTGAAAATATTAATATTTTCATAATTTCCTCTATATCTTCTCGTAAGGGACATTTTTTCCAGTTTTTATTGAAGTTTAGAAAAATCTGTTCAACATGACCTGTCTCTTATGAACAGAGCAGTATACTAAATTCTTATTGCAAAAATAGTTATTATTGCTTCGTCATTAAATAAATTAAATTTTACGTCATTTAAAGAAGATTGTAGTGTTGATAACAGTTTGTACATCAAAAAATTATAAATAACATTACTATAAACAAAAAAACATGAAAAATTACTTGTTCAATAAAAACATAATAAATATTTAAAGTGCCCCGTTTCGCCCCAGACGCTGAGCGAGGCTAGTTGAAGGCACTGCTTTTTCATTTGTATTTTCTTCATAATTCATTGTTTTAACGCAATAAAATTTCTACATGATTCAAGTATGAATGTTCTAAGTATTCAAATAAACAACTTATATTTTAGTATTTCACTATAGATGGCGAGTACTTTGATGAAAAAAATAACCTGTATCATCCCGCCTCGGTCTTTCCTAACATTTGTGTAGGTTCGTCATTGTTTTTTTTTTTTTGGAAGAGCCAAATTTTTATTGAGAAAAAAAATGGTGTTGTTCCTATGGAAAACTAATGTTTTTATTAACTGAATAGGTTACTTACTATCTTGTTTTGTACTCCTTTCTGGATTTTTTTGGTCATTCGAACAAAACTGGGAGGGGGGGGGGGGGCCCGAAGAAATTCGAACAAAATTTTTTCACGAAGTATAAATAAGAACCACTCTAGCGAACACGATCACTTTCGAAGGAATTATCCGATTGGATTAAACTTATTGGTGTACTGTTTTAAGACCTGAAAAGATAGGATGATTTCGTTAATCAGCCAGTTTTGTCCAACGTTTCTGGTTTATTGCATCAATAATGCTTTTTGAAGAGAGAATTTCATTCTCTAACAAAACTATACCAGATACCAACAAATTTTGCAGGGCAAAATTTTTCATCGCAAAAAAAGCAAAGCATAGCTTTTATTTCAATTATGAGAAATGTTATTGAAAATGAAAAAAA
>CAKNXH010000120.1:99090-121623 GCA_932178445.1 Andricus quercusramuli
CAATATATAAAAAGGGAGATAAAAGCAACTGCAGTAATTACAGAGGTATCAGCCTACTAAGTACCGTAAGTAAAATATACTCAAAAATGCTTATTCGTAGGGTAATGGAAATTACAGAAGAGAAGATATGGGAAGTCCAAAGTGGATTTATGCCAGGAAGATCATGTACAGATCAGATATTTAGCCTAAGACAGGTCGCAGAAAAAAGTTTGAGAGTAGGAAAGAAAGTCTTCTGTGCATTTATCGATCTAGAAAAAGCATTCGACACGGTAAATAGAAGTAAACTTTGGGAAGTCCTTAAAGAGTATGGAGTGAATGGAGGGCTCCTACAAGCAATAAAAACAATATATACAGGTAGTAAAGCGAGTGTAAGGGTAAATGGGAAAAAGAGTGAATGGTTCGATATTATGCAAGGCGTGAAACAAGGATGCGTTATGTCCTCGTGGCTATTTATCATATTCATGGATAAGTGTCTAAGAACTGCCCTCTTCGACGAAAAAGGTATAGATCTCGAAACCGTCAAAGTACGTGGGTTGGCTTTCGCAGATGACAAGATTGTTATGGCAGAATCAGTCGAAGACTTGCAAAGAATGTTGAATAAACTTAATACAAGCATGAAGAACATGGACCTCAAAATTAACGTGAATAAATCGAAAGTCATGGTTTTTGAGGGAAAAAGTGAGAAAACAATATGCAACATTGTCTTAAATGATGTGCGATTAGAACAAGTTGACAAGTACGTATATCTAGGTAGTCTATTCACTAGCGACGGAAAAATAGATGGGGAATTAGATAGGCGCATAAATAAGGGTAAGCAGGTTATCGGTAGAGCAGGGTCCATCCTCACAAATAAAAACATATCAAAAAAAGATAAAATGGCCATACATAATTCCATATTCGTACCAACTGTACTATACGGTAGCGAGGCATGCACCTGTCAAGAAAAGGACAGGAGTAAAATCAACGCGATCGGCATGAAACCTCTGCGCATAATGTGCGGAAAAACACTGATGGACAAAGTCCGAAACGAGATAATCCTCAAAGAATGTGGTACAGGAGATACGCTACTTGACATATGGGAAAGAAATCAGTTAAGATGGTTCGGACATCTTGAAAGAATGAAAGATGAACGACTGACGAAGCAAGTATATAAAGGTAAAGTAAATGGCAGAATGCCCAGAGGTAGACCGCCGAAAGAATGGTTAGAATCTGTGAATGAGACATTAATCCGAAGAGACATAAGAAGTCATAGGAACAGAAGAGCTTGCATGAAGAAATGCATGGACGTAAAGGAAGCTAGAGTAGTATGCCAGGACAGAAAAGTGTGGCGATAAATAGTTTATAAACAGAGTGACAATAGAGTGAATGATGCCTGAAACAAAGACCTTGGATACTAATGGGCCCAAGTGGGGAACCATACATAACAATTTTGTGAGGCTCCTCACTTGGGGTGATCGCTAGAGAGATTGATCAGCAACCTGGGTCGGAGCAGTGTTGCGGAGTGAACGTGTCATTTGAATAAATAACACGAAAACTCCAGATCAATCTAAAATATCTATACCTAACACATATATACCTATATACCTATCTACCTTATACCATATAACGACCTACTTTACACCTATATACCTATCCCACTACTTTCCAACCGAGCAAGTTACGCCTACCCTGAACGGGAAATGGCTTAATGGTATAATACATCGTTTTTTTTTTCGTCGTGAAAAATGTTATTAATAATGAAAAGTTGTATTTTCCTCCAAAACTATGCGAGATACGGAAATATTTTAAGTAAAGAAATTGTTAATTTCAAGCAAATCTCAAATTTCCCAAAAAATATTTTTTGATAAGACACATAGTCTTTGTTGTAATCGTAAAAAGTACCATCGAAAATAACAAATTTAAATTTATAAAAAAAATGACGCAAGATACAGTAAAATGTTTGACGATGAAATTTGTCGCCTGACACAAAAATCCCGGCATGAGTTACTGAAAATAATATAATAAACGTATATCATAATAGAGTTCAACATAATATAGAAAAATTTTCATTTTTGACAAACTTTAATTGAGTGTGAAGCGTGAGAAACGTGATGAGAATGTATTCGTAAAAGCTGAAGGAACTTTAATTAAAAATTAGAAAATTACAGTTTTCAATGATTTAATCATAAATTTTAAAATGTCTTCGCAAAAATATCAGGTAAATACATAATCGAGCGCGAATCATGCGATTTGATAGGCGCGCTCTCTTAGCAAACTCAAACTTGTGAGCTACGCGATTTTGGTAAAAAGAAACTACTTGGTTAAAAATTCATTTTTTCGGTTAAGAATTCATCGTTTTAGTTAAGAATACATTTCTTCATTTAGAAATTTAACTATTTTGTTGAAAAAATGTAGTTGAAAAATAAAAAGAAATAGGTTCTAGAAAGTAGAAACCAATGTAAATAGAGAAACACAACTTACAAATTCGACTTTTGTGCCACTGTCAAAACTCCCAAGATTGATTAAACGTACACCACTCATTATCAAATACAAGATGTCCCACGGCGATAAAAAGATTGTTATCATAAACCGGTATGAGATTGGTGACACCAATAAACACACTCACAAAATAGAGCCCGTGTGACCATTTCAATGTCGGTATCAGATCGGTAGCAGTTTATTCATGTTACAACCCCATCGTCACCCTCATCGTTCGACTGACAGATCGATATTCTTGGTGTCTGCTTCAGGGCATAAATCCAGAGGAAACAGAAGTCGATCTTTTTTGTTTCGATCGCTCTGATAAGTCGGGACCAGTCCGAACCGTTGTGACTGCTTAGAAATTTAAATATAAACGCTACTCGAGACCCACACTCGACAATGGAGAGATGGGAGAGGCTGATTGCTTTATGTGATCTTTAATAAAGGATCGTAATTCGAATGCTAAGCTTTTTGTAATGAAACACTAATTCAGCTTATCTTGAACTCTCCAAGGTCATCAACATTGCTTCTTAAAATATGATAACATTTTCACTTTTTATTTGTAAAGATGAAAGTAATTGTATTCAAATAGTGTGGTTAAAAAAAGAGAGAAAGCTTTGATTAGAAAAGCGCATTGCAGTGAAAGGGAACTGAGCTATGATGATAAAAGTAATAAACAATACGTATAATACATATACAGATAGTATATGAAAATATGTCGTATGTAAATATGATAAAAATAAGGATAGATGATGATATTTTCGTAACAGTCTAGAAAATCCTACAACATTCTAGCACGGAAATTACAGAATATTCTAGAAAATGTTCAAACATTTTCCGAATTTTCAATGCATTCCGTGGTATATCAACGGGTTCCAGATTCTTCAAGAAATTAAACAGGGTTACTACGTAATCTCAATTCAGAAATTCCCTGTCTTTCCATGACTTATCCCTGGCCATGCATTTTTAACCAAGATAAAATAAATTTCCAACCGAATAGTTAAATTTTCAACCAACGTAATGAATCTTCCATAAAAACTGAATTCCCAACAAAAAGTGTAATAATTGATATTCCAAAAAAGTTGGTTGAGCAACAAATCACAATTAGAATTCAACAAATCAAAAACAAAGTAACATTTCAGCTACAGATAATCAGTAGGAATTGAGAGAATATAGTTCTTTTAATACTTTTGTTCTTCCTTTTTTTGGTCAAATTTCAAAAACTATTCAATTCATGTTAAAAAAATTTAATATTCATACTATTTTCCGTATACCATTTAAAATGGATTCAATAATAACTTTTGGTAAAGATCCTTTAGATAAATTTGGAAAGGGTGGTGTGGTTTACAAGATAACTTGCAAGATCTGTAAGATAACTTACGTGGGACAGACTGGGAGACTTCTTAATACTAGGGTGGAGGAGCACAAAAGTGATGTTCGTTTGGGATATTGTTATAAGAGTGTTCTTGCTAGACATACGAGAGGGTTTGTTGATGTTGACCATGAGTTTGACTGGGATAATTTTGAAATTTCGCATAGTGAAGGTAATGAGAGAAAGAGAGAATTCATGGAAATGCTTTATATTAGAAAACAAAATAAGTCCTCTATTAATTTAAAAACTGATTTAGATAGATTAAACAAAAGTTATTCAAGTTTAATTAATTACATTTAGTTTTCATGAGTCTTGACTTTCTCTTATTTCTTGTTTGTTGTGACGGATTAGCCTATTGACCCACATTCAGATCTCAGGTATCGAAGGTATAGCGTCGCCGCTTGGTCGCTGTTCCCACCTGTTTTCATTTTCTTGCCTTGATAAGGGTGCTGTGTGAGCACCGAAACGTTGGAATTGCAATAGGAGCATTTTGTGTTGGTTGTCCAAATTTTATCGTTGAATTCTTGTTTTATTTTCAGGAATTCTATATATTGACTTGATTATTGGATGTTAAATGAGATATTAAATTTGATTTTAGGCTGATTCAGAATTCTTGAATTTCAATAATTGATATTTTCAACGTGACAAATATTTTCATTTTCAGTCAGAAACATCTAAATTGAACGAAAAAATACGAATTTTGTAACAAAACAAGTTGAATTCTCAATCAAAACAGACTAATTATTAAACCAAAAGAAGGAAGTGTCAATCAAAAATAGTTAAATTAAACCAAAAAATACGAATTTTCAACAAATTAGTGGAATCCTCAACCAAAAAAGACCAGCTTCAAAACCAAAAACAGGAATTTGCAACAAAAGAGTTGAATTTTTCTCAAAGAGTTATTTTACAGTCAATAGAGAAGGAAAATGTGATCTAAAATACTGAATGTTGAAGCCATGAATATACATTTTCTGCAAAACAGTTCAGTTTTCATCTCGGAAATATGAATTTTTTACCAAAGTGATTCAATATTCAACTAATTTTTTTTAAATAGTTGAATTTTCAACCAACGAATTAAATTTTCAACTAAAATGATAAATCTTTAACAAAAAAAATTAATTTTTAATCAGGTATTATATATATATTTTCAGACCAAAATATAATCTTCTACCAAAAATAGACAATTTTTCAGCAAAATAGGTGAATTATGATCAAAAAAAGATAAATTTTCAGGCAAAAATGGAATAGTTACGTATCTAGTTGAAAAATTTAATTTTTGACACAAAAACAACAAATTTCAACAAAAAAATAGCACAGAAAAAATAGAAAAATAATTATATTTTTAGTCAGAAAACAAATTTTTAACAAAAAGAAAGTTTTTAACAGAATAGTTGAATGCTCAAACAAAGAAATGAATTTTTTACTGGAAATAGAATAGTTGAATACACAGCGAAAAAATTAATTTTCAACCTACTAAAATAAATTCTCAATAAAATAGTGAAATTTCGAGTCTAAGAAGGGAGTTTTTAACTGGAATAACGAATCTTAAAATTTTTTTAACCAATCAGTTAGATTTTCAACCCAAAAGATTAATGTTTTTCCAAAAATAGACAAGTTTAAGAAAAATACGTGAATTTTCATCTAAAACAGATAAATTTTCAGGAAAAAATGGAATAGTCACTTTCTAGCATTATCGTAAGGGAATATTGCCATGAATAGTGATATATTGTTTAAGCAGTTATTTTCATTAACTTTAATTGATTATTGCCTCGCTTTAACTGAAAAGTTAAAAGGAAGTTTAAAAATTGAGAAAAAACCGCGACCTAGGTCTACTCTAAGAGAAAATGGATATGAACAATATAAATGTTTTAATTTTAATTTTCATATGAATACATTGTTTGAAAAATTGATTGAAACACGTGATTATCAGTAGAAATTGATATTTTACGTATTAGAAACAATTTTTACTTACGCCAAAACTTACTTACTTAGCGCCAAAAGCTTGCAAAATTTAATTTTTTAATTATGGGTTTTTTCGGGACACTGTGAAACAGACTAATGCGAGTGAAATTTAAAAATCATTGTTGATCTGCATTCTATGGCTACTTGTGAAGAGATGTGATGAGGGTCCAATTGATACATCTCATATTCACGATTCAAAATAAAATATACAGAAACGTCTTCATTTCTTATGAGAAATTAGTGTTAAGCTTCATGGAGCTTGTGGGACCTCTGAATATAATTTTTTGCAAAAAAACACACTCATTTTTGTGGATTCAAAGAAATTTGGGGCTGGGATATGCGTGAAAATTCGAAAAAAAAGTTTGGACCACCCTAATTTTCACTGAGGACACCAAAGCGAATCCAGGTACAAAAACCTAGTACAGAAATATTTATGAATTGATGGTTTTCAAGCTTATAAGCTATGATATTTCAAATTTCGCGAACATTTTTCAAGTAGAGCTTGTTGCTTGAACGATCAGTTCGAATCTGAAATCGATATTCTGCTTGAACTTCACCCGTCAGCATCAAAATTGCAATACGTGACGATATTAGCGAGGCTCGATTACTTGCTTATCTCGTCTATTATCCCCACGAATTCCCTTCCGCGTGGAAAGTTGTGGGAAGAATATTGTGAAAGTGCAATGGACGGTTAAATTCCATTTGCACTTAATTGTTGCTCTTTTCTTCTCATTAGCTATAGCTTCTATGATACGCACAATTTAAAATTCTCAAACAATTATTGTTTATATGTTTCAGAAAATGGTTTGCTGTTATAATCTTGACATAGACCTCAAGATCATTCTCGACTTCTGGCCTTTTGGATCAATTTCTAATTCATTTTGAAAAACATGTTATCTTGTGCACGGAAGACTTTTTTGTGATTTGAGGAAATCACTATCTGCAAATTAATATTCAACAGATATATCTTCATCATATATCGAAAAGTATTACTATGTAATATATCACTATACCAAATAATCATCATAACTGCCGCGATACATAAGAGGCATTTTCTTATCTCTAATCTTGAAACAATGTGGTGAATAGGCATACCATCTGTCTAACAGTTCGACTCTGCAACCAATCCATCCATCCGTCCGTTCTTCAGGGTGATCTGTACATCCTTTGGTTCTGTGGCTGGTCCGTTTGTTACCAGATAATCTATGACTACTTGTTACACCGACAATGATATAAGGATGCGATGTTCACTTAAAAGAAAGCGATCGTTGCAAACATGAAAAAAAAGTATCTGAAAATCCTTACACCTGAAACAGAACTAAAAAAGATGTAAACCTAACCATGTCAATATATTATGAAATTGATTTCGATCAAATGCAAAACAGCTTGCTAACTGTAGTCCACAGAAGTAGAATGTAGTATCATATCTAATTAGCTATCATCTCTCGATTTTCTGATACATATGTATATATTTCTCAACATCATGTGAACAGTGGCCTTTTGTAAGAACGTCAGAATAGGCAAACTCCCAACACTTCCGTCGGTTACTCTTGCCAGTTCTGGCAGTTCTATCAGTCGCGGCAGGTCTATCACGCCTAAGTCTTATGGCTTATCTTCATAGCGGATCGGCACGAACGTCCAGCAACCATAGGTACACCGCTGGGAGCACCACTCGGATGATAGCCGATAACGGTCGCAGCATTACGACCTGGAAGATTAATCGTTCCGACGACGGACAGCTCCCGTTTTGGGACGTTGTGCACTGGGAACATGGGTGTCTATCTTTAAACCTTTCAATAAACATATCTGTAATCTGCAATCTAATACTAACTTAAAAACAAAAATCAGGACGACAAGCGTATAATTTGTAATTTACAGATTGCCCTATCATGTTCGAATGATCAATTACTGTGGGATAATATATGTATGTGTACAATATTCTCTAGCTTGTTAAGGTTAGGACATATTAATGGTCCGGTTATGTAATAAACCTCAAGAGAGCTCAGAAATATCTATCCAAAAGTTTAGAATAGTAATTCTGAAGATGTTCCTGCGATGAATTCGAGGATGAAATACTTGTACATTAAGATTATTAAAAGTTCAAGAGCTTTAACAGTATACCGGATGTCTCAGATTAGGAAATAAGATATCAGTTTTGGAATTTGTGTTGGTTGCAAGCCAATTCAGTGAAAAAGCTTCTAGTTTTTATTCTATTCAATCAAAATAAAAGGTGGTAGATAGCCGTGAAGATGTTAAAACTGATTGGTTCAACATCCGTATCGTGGATTGCGCCTTTACGATAGTGGGTGAGTCACGGTAGTCGTGATCTTTCGAACCACCCGGGAGGATGTTGTCGGTCATAACTAACGCCCTGGAAACTTAGATTAATTTTCCTTCCCGCATCTCCTTTCCTTTCTTTTGTTTTGGATAACACATGCCTGTTAACTCTCTCAAGTTACTATTTTCTCCGCTAACTTATCCTCTTGATAAGAAACCTTATCGTGCGTGTTGCTAAGAAGAAATTGGATAAACCTAATCCTAAAGCTTTGAACCTTGAAATTGAATACAATTTTTAGCCCCGATATATGCTTCCTATATTATACTACCCAAGGTAGACTTCTGTGTAATCTTCGATAAATGTTAACTTAAAACTAGAATCTTATACAAATCAAAGGTTACATTTTATAAATCCTACCATACTGATGTCTATAAATAGACGCGATCTAAGATACTTGCGGTCGTTCAAAAACTACGTCACGCTATTTTGAACCCTTCGTCCACATCTCCTCTTCTTTATCGCAGATCATCGCAAAAAGCTTGAACCCTCCATGGCGATGTCATAAATATGAACATCCATCCCATCTCCTTTGTAAGTCGAATTTCTTTCTTCGGTTTCATTTGATGAATACCTACAATAAAAGAGAAAGCATACAAACATAATATTTTAACAGACTTCACAGCCCAAAATGCTCTCAGAACATGGAAAATGGGGTAATTTTCACGGATATGGGGGAACAATAGGAGAATAAATTCTTTTCAATGAAATAATGCATAGGTACCATATTGAATATTACATTTGAATCAAAATAGTCAAATTTTCAACCAAAAAAGATTAATATTTTGGCAAAAAAGATAAATTTTCAACAAAAAAGTTGAGTCTTCAAGCTAAAATTTTGAATTTCCAAAAAGAAACAGTTGAATTTGAATCAGGGAAGATGAATTTTCAACAAAGAAAGATCATATTTCAACCAAATAGTTGAAATTTCAACAAACAAAAAAAGGTAATTTTAGACTGAATAGTTGCATTTACAAACAAAATAATTGAAATTTCAAGCAAAAGAGGTGAATTTCCAACAAAATAGTTAAATTATTAACCAAATAGTTGAATTAAATATTCAATTAATTGTTAATATTATTATTTTATTATTAATTTTTAATTTAATTAAATATTAAGTTGAACGGAGTGTCTCGTCGTCCCGAAATTCGGGATGAGTAGTGAAGTATTTTTCATAAGCTTGGAAAGTCATCACGAATTTTCGAGACAAGTCCATCCCCTTTTCCAACTCCCCCAATTTTTCGGGGCGACTAGACACAGCCTAATTTTGAACCACCTGGTCGAATTTTCAAATAAGAAAAATAAAACTTCAACCACAAATAGTTGCCATTTTAACCAAAAAGTTGAATTTTCAACCAAGAACTTTTTTAAAAAAAGATGAATTTTCGATCCAAAAGGACAAATTCTCAATCCAAAAGGACAAATGTTAAAGAAAACAGTTGAATTTTTGAATGAATAGTTAAATTTTAAAGAAAATAGTCGAATTTTTAAACAAAAAAGATTAAACTTCAACCAAACATACATAGTTACATTTTAAACCAAACAGTTGAATTTTCAAGCCAAAAACGTCAACTTTTTAGTCAACAGTTAAATTTTTAATTCAAGAGGACGAATTTTTTATCTGAAAAGACATGCTTCGCAAAAAATTCAATTTTTGACAAAAAAGTTGATATTTTACAACAAAAAAAAAAGATTTTGATTATAACTAGGGAACCATCGGATTTGACCCAAAAAGATGAATTCTCAAAGTCAAATTAAAATATTTGACATTTAAACCGGAAAACGATTTTAATTTTAAACAAAAAACAGTCGAATTTAACCAAAAAAGACGAACTATCAACAAATAGTTAGATCTAATTTCTAACGAAAGAGATGCATTTTTATATCCAAACGACGAATTTTCAACATAAAATTTGAATTTTTATCCGAAAAGATTCTTCAATTAATATGCGAAAAAATTCATTCAAATTGTTGAACTTTTGAGCCAAAAAAGCTAATTTTCTACAAAAGTATGAATTTTCAACCGAAAAGTTAATTTTTAAACAAGTAGTGGAACTTTTTGCCAAAATATTGAAATTTTCAACCAAAAGAAAATACTTCACAACAAAACAGTTGAATTTTTAACAAAAAACCTAACTTTCAAATAGGTAAGTTAAATTCGCATAATAAAATTCATTTTTAGCTAACAAAACTAATTTTTAATGGAATAGTCATATTTTCAAGCAAAGAGTTGAATCTTATATAATAAAATGAATTTTAAACAAAGTAGTTTAACTTTCAACCAAGTATTTGAATTTTCAATCGAGAAGATTAATTTTCTACTGCGTGTTTCCAACAAAGTAGTTAAATTATTAACCAATAAAATGAATATTTGACAAAGTAGTTAAACTATCAATCAGCTACTTGAGCTTTGATCCAAACCAGAGGAATTCTCCATCGAAAATTTAATAGTTCAATTTCCAGCTAAAAATGGAACGGTTCAATTTTCATTGAAAAAATATTGATTTTGAATCGAGAAAAAAAAAGAAATTCTCAATAGAATATTGCAAACTTTAACTAATAAGATGAATTTTCAACAAAGTAGTTCAATTCTGAACCGAGTAGTAGAATTTCCAATAAAAAAATGAATTCTCCAGCACAAATTTAATAGTTCAATTGTTTACTAATAACTATCAACTTTTAAGAAAAATTGTATTAATTAGTTTCATTTAAAAATATTAATTTTTATCTAGAAAACAAGTTTAAAAAAAAATAGTTAAATCTGTAACCAAATAATACTATACCATATAGTAGTCTTTTAAATTAACAAGAATGGGCTTTCAACCAAAAATGCTGGAATTTTGTATTAGTCTTTATTAATTCAGTTCATATTTAAGCGCAACAACCAACAAAAGTGGGAAAAAGGGGAAGTTTTTTGAAAACTAGAGAAAAAAAGGAATTCTACAAAGAAGGGGAACAGTCAGAAATAGTTGAAAGGCATTGAAGTCTGTATTCTTGTATTGTGTATTCTGTATTCAATATATTCCATACTTGAAAAATAAAATCACTGATTTTCATTTTTTCAAGCATTTAGACAAATTGTATTCACATTTATATTTTCCATGTGTGATGTCATACAATGCGTTAACCCCTCCTCCCTACGTCACGAATCGTCACGAACCATGTTGCCCCCCCCCTCTTGGTAGTGTAACGTAGTTTCTGAACGACCCCCTTATATAAAAATAGCATCCATATCGTGGTCCAAGATGTTTATACATCAACATCCTCCATATAGTTGTCCAAAGTTCTTACACATTAACACCCTTCATATCGCGGTCCAAGATATTTAACCATCAATACCCTCCTTATTGCAGTCCAAGATTTGTACACATCAAAAGCTTCCATGCGGTGGTCTAAGATGTTTACACATCAACATCCTCCATATTGTGGTCCGGGATGTTTGCACATCAATACCGTCCATATCGTGGTCCAAGATGTTTACACATCAACACCCTACATGTAGTGGTCCAAAATTTTTACACATTAACACCCCAAGATCTTTGCTCATAAAAAGCTTCCATATGGTGGTCTAAGATGTTTACACATAAATACCCTACATATCGTGGTCCAGGATATCCACCCATGAGTACCCTTCATATCTTGGTCCAAGATGTTTACTCATCAATATCTTCCATATCGCGGTTTAAGATGTTTAAATATAAAAAATTGTTTGTTGCCCAACCTTAATATTGTATCAAGAAGCATGCATAATGCATATAAGTTAAGCGATGAAATTTTCTACAATTTGTTGGAAATGTTACTTTTTGCATTGACGATACTCGTTGCTTGTCCTCGTCAAGAGCACTCATGCATAATACACTTCTGTATAATATAAGTACCATGTTAAATACGCATGCGTATACCTGTATATATATTCATATATTGTAAACAGCAAGGCGTAATGGAGGAACATAAGGAAGCAGTCAGGCATTCGTCAGTGAATCCATCCATATTTTACTCATCGCCTTGCCCGACCACATGTAACGCATTGAATTTATCGCCTCTTAGTGCTCCGGCATCCGATTACTACCGTAAGTGATGTCTTTAACAAGACATTAACGCCTGATAGCCACTAACACTCACGAGTCTCCTTCCTCAATATTGGCGAAGAAAAGGGAAACAGGAAAAGATCCCATGCGGAGCATTGAGAAGCTTTAAATAAGCCAAGAATTTAAATGTACTTCTTTCAAATCAAGTTGATGAACAAATTTAGTTTATTAAAATTAAAAAACCAATGCTGGATTCTAATACGGAGATGCTGGAGAACTACCAGGATTTCCTTCATCCTCTGTAGGAAATACACCTCTAAAATTATCTTACTTCTACCTTTAGACAGCTACTTCCTGCTAAAGTTTCTTGTCCCGGTAAAATATCTGAAAGCATTTTCAGAGTACCTGGTAGCAGATAGTGGAGGAGGGCAGTGAAGCACTTCCTCTTTAAAGACTAACCACCTACTGGCGAACACTCATACCAATTGTACGAGTGTGTCTCGTCGGACCAATGAAGACCTGTGTGCAAGAAACTCGTTCGAATGAGAGTTCAACCCCACGAGTCAAGTTGAGGCTGTCAGGTGCGATACGGTCTTTAAATGCAACCTGAGAGCTTCTAGGA
The DNA here is from genome assembly GCA_932178445.1 of Andricus quercusramuli. Taxonomy (NCBI): domain Eukaryota; kingdom Metazoa; phylum Arthropoda; class Insecta; order Hymenoptera; family Cynipidae; genus Andricus; species Andricus quercusramuli. The sequence goes on from CAKNXH010000120.1 coordinate 111,870, forward strand.
GTTCTAGGAGTTCACAGTTGCAGAACAAACGATTTCTTCCACTTTCTAGAGAAGCGTCGTGGAAACTTGTCTTAACTGCATCGGGCGTTCCTAGTTTGCCGATAGCTATCGGCTTCAAGAGAAATGCTCTCTTTCCGACAACCTGGACGTTTCTGATGAAGATTTAGATTAGTACATATATACAAGCACGAGACGTCAGACTATTAAGAATTATGTATTCGTTAACATATTGCTTAACAATATTTTGTTTCTGATGGAAAATCTCGATTTTCAAGGTTGCGTATCCCCGTCCAGGAACCCTTACAGTTTCGGTCTGGTGACCGTCTGTCCGCCCGTCTGTCACAAAGTTTTTCCGGGAGGGAAAGTGAGAGGGGCGTAGATAGAAGAGGTGGCAATAAGTTAGAAGGAGAGTGAGGGGACGTTATTGGGAAAGTGAGGGTAGGTAGAGGGTGAGGAAGTAGGGAAAGAAAAGTTGAGATAACGTAGGCAGGGGTGGGAGAGAAAGTACGATAAGGGAAGTGCGGAGAGGGGCAGCAGGAGAAGTGAGCAGAGTGGAAGTAGATTAAGGAGAAGTAGGGGAATGTAAAGGGGAAAGTGAGTGTTGGGAAAGTAGGAGATGTGAGGTGACGGGAAGTAATAGGAGGGTAATTATTGATGAGGAGGGGAAGCAGTCGAATGGAGGGGAGTGAGGGAGGGAAAGTGTAGGAGGGGGATAAGATAGGTTTTTTGAAGTTCCAACTTCAAAAATGCCCTGTCCACACGTCTTGAGCTTCAAATGCCGGTAATTCATCCGGCTATATGACCCTTTACTTAACTCCATATCGACCATAAGCCCCTTTTCATGTGGGCGTCCACATACATATGTAATTCATAAGAATAAGATGATGGACATGATATTTTATTATGTCATGTCATCAGAAATCAGAATTTAAAGCATATCTATATTCAGGTCAGTCACTAGAACGGGAGTCCTGGAAAATCGGGAGATGACTGGTCGTTTTCAGAATTTTTAAAAAGCCTACGATTCCAATGAGACATCTTACACTTTAAATCACTTTTAATTTTAGACTGCTGAATTTTGAAGAATAATTGTAAAATTGTGTAATATGGAAGGCTTAAGTTTGACTATTTTAATTTTAAGGTTCGAATGAATGTAAGGATAAATAACTTTTTTCATTTAATTGGCTTTCATTGTTTCTAAATTCAAACAGAAAAGTTATAAAAAGTAAGAAATAATGAAATGACCGTTTTCTGAACATAACATTTGTTTCCAAAATGTGAGCGAGATACGGGAAAAAGACGAATAGCAAAACAGCTTTTTTTCGTAGAGTTCTATAAAAATGTTCTCTTCCATTTTTTGATATTTCGCAGTAACAAATTTTGAAACACATGTATGTTTTTAGAGATATTCAAAAAAAGAGACAAGATATAGAAAAATGAAAACGCAACTTTCTATAGAACGCTTTGAAAAGTACAACTTAGCTTTTGGACTTCTTTCCTTATCTCGTACGTATATATTTTTCCAGAGAAACAAAAATGTTTGATTTTTAGAAAAATTGTGGCCATTTTGATCACTCTGAACTATCAAATACTTTTTGCCAATCTCAAAACATTGGGAAACGCCTCATCAGGATCAAAAAAGAGAAGCATCAACATCATTTCTTCATTATTTCGAAAAATACCCCATTTGAAGAAAATAGTGTCATGCTTTGTTAGGAATCTGAGACAATTTCAAGTGTACGGCCATTACCATTAACACTTTATAAATCATATAATTTCAAATTTTGAATTCAAATCCTCGGAAATTTAATCACTTCAAATTCATATATACATATTCAAATTCGGATAGTTTCAAATTGAAAATCCTAATAGTTAAGCAACATTAAATTTTAACTTTGTAGCCTTCAATATTGAATAACTAGATAAAAAGCGTTTGAAATAGAAGAATTTTGAATTAGAAGTGTTAAATAATTTTATGTTCAACAACTCAGAATCGATTCTATTAAATTAAACCTTTTCAAGCTGCAGAGTTAGAAATTAAAGCATGTTAATTTTTGAATAATCAAAATTGTATAATTTCATATGCAAATTTTCAACATTTTACAATTTTCATTAAGGAGCGCTTGGAATTGAACAAATGTGAATTTAAATTTTATCATACAATTTTTAATAGAAATCCTTAACAGTTAATTATTTTTGAGTTGAACATGCTGGAAATATATTTATTTCAGATTAATACAATTCTCTATGAAGCAAATGGAAACCCATTCTTAACGTATTTATCGTCATTTTACTATTAAGGTTACAATTTTTTTAAAGTGTTTGAATTCTAGAAAAAATTGTACTTTCTAGTAGGTGTGGTTCACTGTCTTTTTCTCAAAATCATTGAAAATAATGAAAAATCTACTAGAAACTACAATTTTTGCCTAGACTTCAGACACTCTTGCAAAATTTTACAAGTAACTAAAGATATTTTTCAAAATCTTACAATTGTATTATTATTTTACTCTATTATTGTTTGAATGGTAATTGCATTTCATTCTAAGAATATGTTTTCACCAGAGAGAATAAGATTGGAATTCCGAGAATTAGACTCTTTCAAATTAAAAGACGTTCAAGTTGTACAATTTTCAATTGAAGAATTAAAAACTGTCAGATGTTGGAATTGAAATTGTTTAGAATTGTACAATTTTCAATAAAAAGTCTTTATCGTTTAAAAATTAAACTGAAATCATTCAAAATTGAATAATTTTATACTGAAAATTTATTAATAAGAAAATTGCTTCATAATCAATTATTTACAATTTTAAATTCAATGTCTTGTAGTGTTTAATATACATTGGAAGATGTTTTGAACACAGATATTAAAGATTCGAGAAGTAGGGGAATTATAGGGGAGGGAATTCATGGAAGCAGCACAGAAAAAACAGAAGATAAACTTTACATCGATTTCCGACGAAAGATTCTCTGCAACAAAAATTAGCTTCACAGGATAAACTTTACACAAATATCGGTTAAAATTTCTTTTTTATCCCATAACAAACACATGTATTTTGAAAGACGCGAAGTTGGCTGAACAAAACTTTATCGTTTCAAAATATTTCCTGCAACAAATTTTATTCTTAGTTTTTTCTGTGAGTAGATTTGAACAACTTAATTAACATTTCAATAGGCTACGAAACCCTTTTTTGTAGACGCGCGGCGCGGCGCCTACTTTGCCTAATTGTTAATTTCATTGGACGCTTTAAATTTAGAATTGTCAATTTAACTTAAATTTTTGAATCTTTACTTCAGAATGTTGTTTTTTGAATGCTTTTAATTATAAATTTCCAAAGATTAAATATGAAAACTTAAATAACTTGTATCAATATTTGAAAGCCGGAAAACCCCCCGAAAATGACCGAGAATATTGTTCACAGTGTTGAGTGGCCACTGTACATACATCATATCATTGGATGATATTAAACCACACATTCGATATAAGGTATGTGCAGAATGTATTGCTGCTACTAACAAATACTACTGATTTTCACTAATTTTGTTAGATATTTCGTTCTATTTGGCTTCAATGAAGATGTTTCCTGTGAACACCTGCTGAATGGTAGGCTAATTATAATAATGCGGAGCAAATTCCTCCGAGACCAGGAAATGACACATCGTCTTCATGTCTCCCGCTATACACGTTGACATCGCGAATGCAGCTTCTTTCCAAGAAGACCCCCGTCAGGTATTCGTGGCTGCACATTACGTGGGCCTATTACTGGCGCGGCGATATTACCGCAAATTGCCACCCTCCAAAGAGAAACAGCCGGGTCGATTGCTCGTTGCAAAATAACGGCTGGTTCAGCTTTACAACTGGTCCTGGTCGTTGCCGTTGTTGTTGTTCTTCCTCCTCCTTCACCTGATCATCTTTTCGATGGCGGTGGCGGCGATGGTGGTGGTGTAATACTGTAATCGGGCAATTTCGGGTGCCTCCTTCTGCACTGTACGAATAAATCCATGCTTAATGCGCCCTTAGTTGCTCCTTTTCCTCTCTCTCTCCGAACCCGTCTCTTAGCCCTCTTCTTCATCATAATTTTCTTCTTGCTCCTCTTTCTCGACAGAGTCGCTGCTGTATCTCATGCCCCCGAGCTCTGGACCTCTGGAAGGCTCGCGTGCGGCTAAGTGGCACCAAGGAAAGGCGAACGCATCCCGAAAGAAGAGGAGGAGGTGGATGGGAAGAAAAGGGTGGAGGAGGCCTTCTACCTTGGCCATACTTCGCCTCACCCACCTGTCTGCCGGCAATCTTCTAGTAGCCTTGGGCTACCACTTCGTAGCTACTAGGGGCTACTCTTCTGCTACCAACAATGGGTCTGCCTGCCAGTCTCACTGACCAGTCAGTCTTCGCCAAGTGCCACCTTCAAATTGCACTTTTTCGATTTACTAAAGAGCAGATCTGTGTGCGTGACCCGTCAACCAAGATCCATCTTCACCTGTGAGGTGATGCATCCTAACACTAGGTTGGCCATTATTTGATGTTTTGCGTTTTTTGTTCGCGCCCCATCCCTCTCTCTTCAGTTTTGTTCCAATATCAAAACAGGGGTCTCCTTTGAGTGAAATCAATTAATATTGAAATGTGTCTCAGGAAGAACATGATATTTTCTATTCTGACTCAACAAGTCTAGGGCTTAATATTTCTGCACATTGAACTGTAGCACTTCAAACTGTATTACATTTAAGAGCCGCACTTTCAACTGCAACACTTCAAACTAGAGTATTTTGGACTGTAGCACTTGAAACTGAAGCGCTTCTTACTGCAGCACTTTAAACTGCTACATTTAGACCTGGTATATACTTTGAACTGCAGCACTGCCAACTGCAACATTTTAAACTGTAGCAATATAAACTACAGCACTTTGAACTGCTACACTTCAAACTACAGTGCTTTAAACTGTAGAACTTTATACTGCTGAACTTTGAACTCGAGCACTTTAAACAAGAGCACTTCAAGTTGAAGCACTTGAAACTACAGTACTTCAAACTGCTGCACTTTAAGTTACAGAATTTCAAACTGCAGGATCATAAACTGCAGAAATTTAGACAGTATCACTATAAAATGAAGAAATTTGAAATACCTACACTTTACTCTGTCGCACTTCAAACTGTAACACTTTGAACTGTAGCACTTCAGAATTCAGCACTTGAATTTGCAAACCTTTTGCGTAATGTAATTGAAGCTGCATCGCTTGAAACTACAGCATATCAAACTTCAGCACTCTTAAATACAGTAATTTCACCAACAGCACTTCAAATTGTAGCACTTTAAAATATAACCTTTTGAACTTGAGTGCTTCAAACTGCAGCACTTCAAACTGCAATCCTGTGAACTGTAGCACATTAAACTGCAGAAATTTTAGCTGCAACCCTTCAAACTGCAGCACTATAAAATGCAACCTATTAAACTGGAAACCTTTGGGGCGATGCACTTCAAGCTGCAACACTTTAAACTACAACACTTTAGACTACCGAATTTTAAGCTGTAGCAATTTGAAATAACTCTTTTAAACAGCAGCAATTCTTACTGCAGCAATTTAAACTGCAACACTGCAAATTGTAACACTTCAAACTGCAATATTTGAAACTGCATTATTTTAAACTGCGGGACTTTATACTGCGGAAATTCAAACAGCAGCACTTTGAACTGCAAAAGGTTCCAATATGCCACATCATTCTTAACTGTTGCACTTCACGCTGAGACTCTTTGAACTGCAGCACTTCGAACTGAAACCCTTTAAATTGCCGCACATCAAAATGCAGCACTTTGAACCGCAAACCTTTAGAGTGATGTGCTTCAAGCTGCAGCACTCTAAAGTGCCGTATCTCAAACTGCAGCAGGTTAAACAGTACTACAGTATTTTGAACTACAGGACTTCAAACAGCATCAATTTAAGCAGCAGCACTTCAAACGGCAGCAGTTTTGACTGCAGCAATTTAAAGTGCAACACTTTAAATTTTAGCACTTCAAATTGAAGGACTTTAATAACTACATTATTCTAAAGTACAGGACTTTAAACTGCAAAAATTTAAACCTCAGAACTCTGAAGTACAGAACTTGAAATTGTAGAACTTTATACTGAAGCACTTCAAACAGCAGCATTTTAAACTACAGCACGTTAAGCTGCTGAAATTGAAACTGCAGATTTTTAAGCTACTTCAAGTCAAGAGTTATCAGCACATTTAAAATAGCTTGCGAAATCAAAGTTTGCGAACACATTTAATTCCAGAGATATTTTTTATGTGAATTTGAATAAAAACGTTGCAAGCAATTAACAACTATACGTATAAGGATGTGAAAAGGAAAGGATGAAAAATTGTAAGACGTCGGAAAATTATAGTTTTAATCATTTGCAACGCTTTTATTCTTCTTCAGATTGAAAATATCTTTGGAAATTACTGTGAAGACATTCAAAAAGATATATAAAATTGAAATTATTTTTATCTTTTAGAACTACTTGGCAATCTTTGATAACTTCGAAACCTTGGAACTTGTCAAAACGTTTTCCTGTTGCAATTTCTTATTTTTATCAAGTGTAGCTTTGATTCGAACATCAATTGAATTTTTCGGCCTTATATATTGCTCAAAGAAATGGATCTTCACTAATGAATCGTTGACCCCTGAAAACAGACTCTTTATCAAGATTGCCTATCTACACTTGAATAGGCATTCTAATTTACATTTACATTTACATGTTTTACAGAGGATTCGTTCACCTACCCCCGCATACGAATATACACATCTACCTGTCTCTCACCCCCACATAGCTGTCTCCCTTCGTTACCCCTGCCCACGAAAATCTCAGATATCTCCGACTTGGTTTGCTTCAGTAGGAATGGTAGGGCCCACCGCGGAGTCTTATCGCGCAGATTCATCTACGTATCGGTGCCTTTTGTGGCCTATGCAAATTATGAAGGGTACCCGGTCATAAATTACGTTATTGACCATAGAGGCGTACTTATGCATATATCTGCTCAAAGAGACCTGGCAAACGCTACGCATTCACATTGAGTACACACTGTGGCGACTGGCGGGTTTAACGTTGTCATTTCTCTTTTCGGGGCCCCGGCTCTTGCGCAACGAGGAAATGAGTCGAGGCGCCTAATAAATTTCTATAGTCCACCATACAACACTGCGTCCTTCCGATCCCAGGGAATATATGAACTCGCTTCGGAATTTCGATTCTTGATTATATACGGGAGAATGGGAAGAGAAATTAGAGGCAGATTTTTCGAGATTTAGAATTGGGATCTTATCAGAACCTGAAATCACTATGTAATGAATATAATTTTTTGTTTTCAAGAAATTAATCAAAAGAGAAGAATGTGATAAAGTAGATATTATCATTTGTATTAAAAGAATCGAGACTGTTATGAAACAGAGAAAAATATCATCGTCTAATAAACTGTATAATTATTAATATACATATCTTTATATATATAATTCTTCTGTCCGTGTTTATGTTACTGAACTCCTCCTAAACGGCTGGACCGATTTTGAAGAAATTTTCTGTGTGTGTGTTCCAGTGAATTCGAGAATGGTTTAGTTTCACAATTCAGTCCACTGTTATCCGAAAAAATTCAAAATTTTCAAATTTAAGACGTGTGTACAGGACAACGTTTGTCGGGTCCGCTAGTGTATATATATAAAAAATAAAGTTAAACAACCACCGCAGGGTACCACTAAGAGCAACTGCCATCTAAAAAAAAAAGATGTCAATAGCCCCCAGTGGAACCGCGGTAAAATACACCTATGGCCACGTCTCACATCCGTGAGATGGGTGGTCACAGGGCACGACGAAATCACAACGACAGGCCGGCGAAACCCTCGTGTGTCTTGAGGACACGAAGCGACCCAAGGATGACAGCTTTCTGCATCCATCTCGCAAGTGCCTTGGCATATTTTTGGCACGCGGGTATGGCTTTGAGGTTACGAACCAGTGATAGTTTAGCACCTCCGAGAGCACCTATCACAAGGACAATTACTCGTACCGAATATTTTGGGTACAGTCGTTGCAGCTCTCTTTTAAGGTCTTGATACCTCTCCTCTTTTTCTTTCTCCTTTGCAGTGATATTGTATTCGGACGGAGCCGAGAATTCGATCACGAATATAGTTCGTTTCTCGAAGTCTTGGAGAACAATGTCAGGCCTCGAGTGCGCAACGGAGACTGCTGCCCGAAAATCATAGTTCCAGAAAATCTGGCACTTCTCGTTTCGGACAATTGACTCTATATCCCTTGGAGCGTTCGGCAGGGCAGGGTCGCGACCAACACCATAAGAGCGACAAAGGTGGTAATAAAGTACTCTTAGGGCCGCGTTATGTCTATAGATATACGTTGTTCCTGCGTGGGTTGGACACCCCGATAGTATGTGTTCTAGGTACTCAGCGTGTGCATGACACGCTCTGCACCTATCACTGGGAACTTCTTGACATAAAATGCGGTGACGGTATGCTAAGGTGGAGATGACACCGTCCTGGCATGCGAAAATAAAGCCCTCTGTACCTGAATTGAGCCCTGATGATTTGAGGAAAGCAAAAGTTTGCTCCTTCGACAAGGACTGTTTTTCTACATTTCTGTGAAAGTTTCCGTGCATTTGCTTGTCGAGTAGCTCTTGGTGAAATTTTCCAACCTCTGCTTTCTTCACTTCGGCTTTTAGACGTGAAGCATCTAGATGGAGTAATGCACTTTCCTCACTTCTGATATTAAAATTCAGGCCAAGGGTCTCGGCAGCTTGCTCCGCGGCTTTGTAAAGGAACGCTCCTTCGCCAATCATCTCGTGGTTTCTGACCATCTTTAGGAGAGGATCTCTGCCATTTGCAACGATGTAAGCTGTACTCAAAATAATTCGGTTATGAAGACACTGGAGATTCAGAAGTCCGCGTCCGCCTTGACGGCGTGAAATGTATAATCGCGGAACTGACGAATTGATATGCAAGCTTTTACGCATATGCATGATCTTACGCGTGGTGACATCAAGGGCCTTAAGCTCGTTCTTCGTCCATTGAACCACCCCAAACGAGTAGAGTAGGACCGGGACGGCAAGCATGTTAGTCGCAGATACCTTGTTCAACGCCGACAGATTGGAAGACCAAATCTGTCGAAGAAGATGCTTGTATCTGCTTCGGAGAGACTCCTTCACTGATGTTACGTCCTGAATGCGGCTTTGAGGCACGCCCAGGTATGTATAGGTCTCTCCAGTGTTAAGATGTCTGATAACACTTATATCGACAAGCTCAGGGTCCTTGGGAACGCCAGTAATCTTTCCTTTCTTCAAATGAATTTTGGCACACTTTTCCAAACCAAAGTCCATCCCAATCTCTCCTGTGTAGTTCTTGACGATATTTATAGCAGTTTGAAGTTTGCTTTTACCAGCGGCATAGATCTTCAGGTCATCCATATAAAATACATGAGTGACCTTATGCTCACGCTGATTAGTGTCGCCACAGAGGTATCCAGGAGAATTTCGTAGTGCGAGAGATAGAGGCAGAAGTGTGATGCAAAAAAGTAAAGGGCTCATACTATCCCCTTGAAAGACGCCCCTCTGGAAGGTGACCTTGTTCGTCGTCACTCGATGATTCCTAGATGAGATTGTAAATCTAGTTTTCCAAAGAGGCATCAATCTCTCTATGCATCTCACTATGTGTGGATGTACCTTCAAGCTTTCCAACAGAGAGATGATAAGTATATGAGAGGTTGAATCGAAAGCTTTCCGGTAGTCA
>CAKNXH010000120.1:132154-149803 GCA_932178445.1 Andricus quercusramuli
GACATCTGTGCACGTGTACAGTTGGGAAAGGGACATCTGTGCACGTGCACAGTTGGGCAAGTGACATCTGTGCATGTGCACAGGTGGGCAAGTGACATCTGTGCACGGTAAAGTGCACAAGAGTCCATCTGTGCACGTCTGAATTTCGACGTGCACAGTTGTCCGAGTACCATCTTTGCACGTGCACAGTTGTCCAAGTGACAACTGTGCACGTCTGAATTTCGACGTGCACAGTTGCCCAAGTACCATCTGTGCACGTGCACAGTTGTCCAAGTGACAACTGTACACGTCGAAATTTCGACGTGCACAGATGGGCTCCTGTGGTCTTGGACGTGCACAGATGGACGTGCATAGTTGTCCGTCCGGCCATCGACGTGCACAGTTGGGCACGTGCAAAGTTGCTACGTGCAAAGTTGTCCGTCACCCGAGAGAAGCACATAGAGGCACGCAGAACTTTCTCGCTGCTGGATCAGATTGTATTCCGCAGTGGCTGGTGTTAGGACGCACTGTACTCCTACCGAACGACGGTAACTTTTCCAACCCAGAGAAAAACAGCTTGTTTAAACACACTGTATAAGGTCTCCAAAGCTGTCCTTAACAACAGGATTGTTCGACGAATTAAATCTGTGTGGCGAGAGATGTATGAACAACGTGGCTCGAAAAAAGATGTAGCAAGCTGTCAAGAGAACCTGCTGATTCGCAGGTGTTTCTGGAAAGACGCTGCAGCCCATCAACGCGTCCTTCCAATGGCCAGGATTAACTCCCGGAAGGCTTTTGATTTAACCTCTCATAGACTTATCGTCTATCTGTTGGAAAGCTTGAAGGTGCATCCACACATATCGAGATGCATTGAGGGATTGATGCCTCTTTTGAAAACTAGATTTACTATCTTATCTAAAAAGTATCGTGAGACAACGAACAACGTCACCTCCCGGAGAAGCATCTTTCAGGGTGATATCATCAGCTCTTTGCTTTTTTGCATCACACTTCTGCTTCTATTTCTCGCACTACGAAATTCTTCTGGATACCTCTGTGGCAACACTTAGCAGCGCGAGCATAAGATCACTCCTGTATTTTATATGGATGACCTGAAGATCTATGCCTCTGGTGAAAGCAATCGTCAAACTGCTATAAGTATTGTCAAGATGTACACAAGAGAGATTGGGATGGAGTTCGGTTCAGAGAAATGCGCCAAGGTTAATTTGAAGAAAGGAAAACTGAATGGCATTCCCGAAGATCCTGAGCTCATTGACAGAAGCGCTATACAACACATTTGCGCTGGATAGACCATCACATACCTCTCCGATCCAGATACAAACGTCTCATCCGACGGATATGGTCTTCCGAACGGTCGGCGAAGAACAAAGTATCTGCAACGAACATGCTTGCCGTCCCGGTAGTACTCTATTCATTTGGAGTAGTTCCATGGACGAAGTACGAGCTCGGATCCCTCGATATCGGGTCCCGAAAGGTTATGCTCATGAACAAAAGCATGCACCTTAAGTCTTTTGTTCCACGACTTTACATCTCACGCCGTCAAGGTGGTTGCGGAATACTGAATCTTGAATGTGTTCACAACCGGATTATTCTTGTTACAGCACATATAGTCGCAAATGGACAAGGCCCTCTTCTTAAAATAGTTAGGAAACACGAAGAAGTAGGCAGAGGGGCGTTTCTGTACAAAGCAGCGAAGGAGGCTGCTGAAACACTCGGTCTTAATTTCAATATCAGGGGTGAGCAAAATGCATCGAATCTTATCCATCTCATATACTTACTTCTGAAGGCCCGATTTAAGAGAGCACAGGAGAAAAACTTTCGCGAATGCGAGAGTTGTCTTTTATATATTCCAGGAATGGGCGATCCTGCTGCTGCCATATGAAAACGGATGTCTCTATCGTTGAGTTCGACATTTTTTAGTAATTTTTTACTCAGAACGTATTGACGTGCGGGAGCGATTTGTGTCGTGTACAGTGACTAGAAAAATTCATCTCGAGAAAAAATGGAATTGACTCGTTAACATTTCCGTGCGATCATTTTTGTCAACTTCCGACGTGGATTATCTCAACAATAGTGCATCGATGAACTTTATTCGACTTTTGGCTGTGCGTGAACTGATACTAAAAGATCGTCCTGTGACTTATAGTCGGATTCTTGCATCCTTACACATTAGTGGGACTAGCATACTTTCAATAATGCATTAACATTTGGCGGTCAAAAAAATTTGTTGCCGTTGGATCCCACATAATTTGACCATCGCTCAGAAACGGCTTGTGTGGAGCGGTCATCTCAAGTCCCTGTACACGACAAAAATCGCGCCCGCACATCAAAACGTTCTGAGTAAAAAATTACGATAAAATGTCAAACTTAACGATAGAGACATCGGTTTTCATATGGCAGCAGGATCGCCCATGCCCGAAATATAAAAGACAACCCTCGTAGCTCCTTGACAAGAGGATGCACGGTATTTTCCACAGAAATGTGTAAGATCAGTTGATGGCGTATGACCTAATGCTTGCTTTTCTTAGATCACCCGGATTGAAGTCGGGCACGGAGGGCTTTATTTTGGCATGACAAGGAGGTGTGATTTCCACTCTAGCATACCGTCGCCACATTTTAAGCCAAAAATTTCCTGATGATAGCTGCAGAGCGTGTGATGCACATCCCGAGCATCTAGGACATATACTGTCTAATTGTCCAACTCATGCGGGAACGACCTACATCCAAAGGCACAATGCGGCACTAAGAGTGCTTAATTATCATCTCTGTCACTCTAACGGTATTGGCCCAAATACCTCTCCGCTAAACGCTCCTAAAGAAATAGAGTCAATTGTCGAAAATGAGAAGTGCCGCATATACTGGAACTTCATATTCTCGACAATTGTTTCCGTCGCGCACTCGAGGCCTGACATAGTTCTCCTTGACTTCGAGAAACGAACTTTGTTCGTTATCGAATTTTCGGCACTAGCTGACAAAAACGTCACAACCGAAAAGAAAGAAAAGAAAGAGGGAGTTGCGACGGTTATACCCGGAATAATCTGTTTAGCTAATCGTCTTGATCAACGGCGCTCTTGGAGGTGCCAAGGTTTCACTGGTTAATAGCCTGAAAAGCATCCATGTGTGTCAACAAAATGCTGAGACGCTTGTGGGGAGAATGCAGGAGGCAGTCCTCAGGGTGCATGAGGCTTTTGTCCGATCATCGAATTGAATTCGTCGCAGACTGTAACCACCTATCTCACAGTCGTGAGACGTGGTTACGGCTGAAATTTTACCGCGATTTTACTGAGGGGGGGGGGGGGTGCAAAATTTCAGATTAGCACCCGCTCCCGGCGAAATCCTGCGGTTGTCCTTATGAAAAACTTTTAACTATATATATATATTTACAAACATCAGGTGACATTTCCTCACGAAAAGGAATATTTTTTGGGGTGTGAAATTATCGACAAATAAATTAAACTTGAAAAAAGCACCCTTTTAAAGAGCTTTTGAAACCAAACATTTATTGAATTATTTCAAGCACACCTTATTTTCAATATCCCTACTTTCAAGCAAATTAAGTTAAATTTGTACGTTTTGGATCTTTCTGAAATTATGATTCAAGTATTGAACTTTCAATTCAATATTTTTGCATACAAGGTTAATGAACTTTACATTTTAAATTATTCAATATAATGATTACTACAAATTTAAAATGTCTATAATAGCCTTGATAATTGAGGCTTTAAATATTTTGAAAATAGGAACAGCCCAGGTCACCTTTGAAATATCAGAATAGGGCCTTCTCATGACTTGAAGAAAGTTAGCAATATTGTAATAACTATATACAGTCCTAAGAAAGTTTATATATTTTTTCTAAGTAATTAGTTGCTTTTTTCTATTGAGTTAGGGAATATCTGGACTAATCGAATTAGTAGTTTCTACTGACCTTTGCTGGCTCACTCTTTGCTAATATGATCTGTCAAATTTTACTCGATATTAGTTAAATTTTACCAGTTATGATTGAGAGTGACCTCAAAGTATCTTTTGCATAAGGAAAAAAGATATACAATTGAAATAAATTTCTATAGACACGCAATTGCATACGTGTTCAAGCTGATGCTCAGTTAAAGCAAATAATTTTTAATGAGTTTGCTGAATAACTGCAATTTTCTTTGGAAAATAAGAAAAAATTATAACTAAATGAATGCTTGAACATCATAAACAGTACTCTGTGCAAAAGTGGCACATGAAGACCCTAAATATGCATGAATAATGTTGAGACCATTGATCTATTGTAATTTAAAGACTCTAAAAAATGCTCATTCTTCAAACCTTTGTTGAAAAAAATAGAAGACAATGCTTATAAATTAAGGCTGGCTCCGTAACGCTCACAATTTTACAATTCTGAGTCAATTTATTTATTTGTATCGAGCAACCAATTGCTTTCTACTACCTAACTATAAAATATCTCAACTAATTAAATTAAATTATTCTCTACTAATCGTTGATGGATCAATTTCCCACTTATTCAAGCTGATGCTTATTCAAGGAAAATCATTTTCACAAAGTTTGCTAAATAATTGCAATTTTCTATAGAAAATGAAGAAAATATACAGTAGAAAGAATTTCGAAAATCGAAAACAGAACTCTGTTGAAAAGTAGTGCATGAGGATCCTGAATATGCATAATTAATCACGTTAACAATTTCTAAATATGGCCTTCTTATTGTTTCAATAGAGCTGAAAATATCACACCATCGCGTTGTTTCATCAAAATTAGTAAATTTTTTACCGATCTTTATTAGCTCACTTTTTGCTAATGAGATCTAAAAAATGTCACTAATAATTGGTTAAATTTGACATATTTTGATTCCGAGAGCAAAAAAGCTTAAAACTTGAATATACTTCTTTAAGCACTCAAGTTGATACTTATTCTCCTCGTGCCTAATTAAAAAATATATATGTGGTGGGGGAGACGACGTGTCCTATTTGCAATATTTTTAAAAATATTTTTTTCTGATTGCTTCAATAAAGTTAAAAAATATACTTAGTCCGAGTTCTTTAAGTTTTTATTTCATTTGTCACGTATTCCACTTCTGTTAACTTATTTCAATTGATTTATACAGGCCTACTTAAATTCATATATTTCAAACAGATTGTAGATTGAAATTAAAGATTAGTATATTATGATATCGTTGTTGAATCTTTTTTTGAGAGTTGATTTGATTTTTTTTCTTCCAAATATGGCCATATAAGTAGTTAAAACTTCAAACACAATATCTACCACAACAATTTTTGATCTCATCTAATTATGTTTTGGAAAAATCTTGATTTTGTCTGGAAATGATTGATATGCATGAGAGTTATGAAAAGCCGTTTTCAACAAAAAAATACCATTGATAAACTGCTTTGGATTGCAGTGTGATCCACAAATGTATGTATCATTTGTGTGTTCGACGTGGAATGCTTAATGCTCATTATACGGCTGCCCTGATGAAGAAACTGTACAACTGAATTTAAAACGAATCGAGATATTCAATAAAACGCTTTTTCATCTGTGGTTTTTAGCGTATGAGAGTTTTTGAAAAACAAAGTACTGTTTTTGGGTAAATGGGACATGCTCTATTTATTGAAACAAACAAAATGGCACATTCCAATTATTTATATATGCAAAACTGTAGATACGCTAGATATTATTGCACAAAGTCGTCGAGAATCCTCACTAATAAACACATCTGCGCAGATGTGCTGAAGAATACAGGAATCAGCCTTCAAGAACCTCCGAGTTTCCTGATAATTACTCAGTCTATAATTATTTCAGATAGTTATTAACAATCATATTAATGATAAACTAGAATTATTTTTGCTTGGTAAATAAAAAATGCAGATGTACTATTGAAAAAAAAGGATCAGTGGCTCAAAGTTCCCCTCGAATCCGGATGAAGAAACTTAACATGTACTATTGAATTTCAGGAAATCAGATTCAGGACTATCCCAAATCCTGGAATTTGTGTAGATATGCTACAATTTCTGCATTTGTATTGTTTTCTCATCAGGAATTCTTGAAAATCGCTGTAGATAAGCTAATTGAGACTTTATTATCTGGTGATTCAATTAAAATTTTAAATAATGATAACCTTTTTAAATTCGTCTTTTCATTACGAATCCAACCATATGAAAAACATATTTTCGATAAAAATGCAGTTGTACAGTTTCTTCATCAGAACGGCAGTAATTGTAATTGACAATAATTACTTGTTGAGTTCATAATTGTGTTTATTATTTTGATTATTATTATACCATTAGGCCATTCCCCTTTCGGGGTAGGCGTGACTTGCTCGGTTGGTAAATAGTGGTATGTAGGTGGGTATATAGATATATAGGTATAAGGTAGATGTCATGTATTGAAATGACACGTTCATTCCGCAACACTGCTCCGACCCAGGTTGCTGATCAATCTCTCTAGAGATCACCCCACTTGAAGAGCCTCACTTTGTTACGTGTGGTTCCCCACTTGGGCCCATTAGTATCCAAGGTCTTTGTTTAGACGTCATTCACTCTCTTGTCACTCTGTTTACAAACTATTTGTCGCCACAATTTTCTGTCCTGGCATACTACTCTAGCTTCCTCCACGTCCATGCATTTTTTCATGCAAGCTCTCGTGTTTCTATAGCTTCTTATATATCTTCGAATTAGTGTTTCATTCACAGATTCTAATCATTCTTTCGGCGGTCTACC
Source organism: Andricus quercusramuli (assembly GCA_932178445.1). Taxonomy (NCBI): domain Eukaryota; kingdom Metazoa; phylum Arthropoda; class Insecta; order Hymenoptera; family Cynipidae; genus Andricus; species Andricus quercusramuli. The sequence goes on from CAKNXH010000120.1 coordinate 138,868, forward strand.
TCTAGGCATTCTGCCATATACTTTACCTTTATACACTTGTTTGGTCAGTCGTTCATCTTTCATTCTTTTAAGATGACCGAACCATCTTCACTGATTTCTTTCCCATGTGTCAAATATTGGCTCTTTTGCACCACATTCTTTGAGGATTATCTCGTTCGAACTTTGTCCATCACTGTTTTCCCGCATATTGTGCGTACAGGTTTCATGCCAATCACGTTCATTTTACCCCTGTCCTTCTCTTGACAGGTCCATGTCTCGCTACCGTATAATACGGTTGGTACGAATATTGAATTATGTATGTCCATTTTAGCTTTTTTCGATATGTTTTTGTTTTTAAGCATGGACCCCGCTCTACCGATAACCTGCTTACCTTTATTTATGCGCCTATCTGAATCCCTATCTATTTTCCCGTCGCTAGTGAATAGGCTACCCAGATATACGTACTTTTCAACTTGTTCTAATCTCTCATCATTTAGGACAATGTTGCACATTGTTTTCTCAGTTTTTCCTCCGAGCACCATGGTCTTTGTTTTATCGACGTTAATTTTGAGGTCCATGTTCTTCATGCTTGTATTAAGTTTATTCAACATTCTTTGCAAGTCCGCGATTGATTCTGCCATAACAATCTTGTCATCTGTGAAAGCTAACACACGTACCTTCACTGTTTCGAAATCCACAACTTCTTCATCGAAGAGGGCCGTTCTTAGAGACTTATCCATGAATATGATAAATAGCCATGAGGACATAACGCATCCTTGTTTCACGCCTTGCATAATATCGAACCAGTCACTCAGTTTCCCATTTATCCTCACACTCGATTTACTACCTGTATATATTGTTTTCATCGCTTTTAGGAGCCATACGTTGACCCTGTACCCTTTAAGGACTTCCCAAAGTTTACTCTATTTACCTTGTCAAACTCTTTCTCTAGGTCAGCGAATGCACAGAAAACTTCCTTTCATACTCTCAAGCTTTTTTCTGTGATCTGTGTTAAACTAAATATCTGATCTGTACATGATCTTCCTGGCACAAATCCATTTGGACTTCCCATATATTTTCTTCTGTAATTTTCATTATCCTATGAATAAGTATTTTTGAGTGTATTTTGCTTACGGTACTTAGTAAGCTGATACCTCTGTAATTACTGCAGTTGCTTTTATCTCCCTTTGTTTTGTATATTGATAAGATAATCGCTTTTCTTCGATCGTCTGGGACTTTTTCCATCTCGATACATAAGTTTATCAATGTGCACAACCTGTGAGGTATGTACTCGCGACTATATTTGAGCATTTCACCGCTAATACTGTCTACACCAGCAGCCTACCGTTTTTTAAGTTCTTACTTATATCTCTAACCTCAGTGACACAGAATTTTTCAATTGGGTTTTCTGATGCATTATGTTCTATGTCGCAGTTCTGTTTCCCTAAATCTTCACCTCCTAATAGTTCTTTAAAAGAGTCTTTTAAAGCGTCTACTATCCCGTCTATGTCATATAGCATTTCACCTTTGCTGTTTCTCATGCTGACAAACTCTGCACATTTACTTTCCTTCAACAGTTTAAATACTAGTTTCATAATTCCTTCAAAGACGTTTTGTATTTTCTTCTCTTCTCCTATTCTGATTTTAACTTTACTCTCCTTGATTAGTCGTTTAACTTTCCTATTTTTGTGTCTATAATCATTTTTGAGCCTATTTCTCTCCTCGTCGCTAAGATCTGCGATGTTCAGCGTTTTTTGTGCGCTTCTTTCTTTTCTTTTTGGGCTGCCTCAATTTCATTATTCCACCATGCATCACCAGATTTTCTTCCTACAACCGCTGTACCACATACTTCGGTCGCAGTTTTAACAATGATATCTCGTAACAAAGTCCACGCGCCCTCTATATCTTTATTGCTTATAAGCGCTTCCCACGTTGTCCTATCCATGCGTTCGTTTAACCTCTTTTGAAACTCTATTCGCACTTCCGGTTTCTGTAAATTTTCAATTTTTATTCGCGTTTGTTTCGTTTTTTTTGTTCTCTTCGTTCTCCATCCCCGCCCTACGTTTATTTTGAAGACTAAAAGGTAATGATCAGTATTGCATTCGGAACCTCTCATGACTCTTGTATCTTTGACTAGTTCTCTTAGTCTTTCATCCGCAATAACGAAGTCAATTATACTGCGGTTATTTTCTTTACACCAGGTGAACGTGAAGATTTGTACCTTGTACCCTTTCTGTATCTGTATCCTGACGTTGAACGCCGACCCATCCGTTCATATCTCCTAGCAGAATTATTCTTTCACCTTCATCGCAAGTACTCATTGTATCATTTGAAGTGTCCCAGAAGGCATCTTTGACTTCTCTTGGATCACTATCAACTGGGGCGTAACACGCTATGATAAATAATCTTCTGATTCCTACCTTCATTCTAATCCACAGCAATCTGGGCGATACATATCCATGATCTTTGAGATGCTGTCTTGCTTTTTCATTCCTAATCAAACTGACCCCTTGCCTAGCATGTGATTCACTATCTACTCCTGACCATATTTCGAAACCACTTCTCAACACCCCATTTTCTATGTTCCTACTTTCGGAGCCCTCTTTCTTCGTCTTAGGTATACATAGAATATCTAGTTTTCTTTCGTGCATAGTTTCTCGTAGTTCTCTTATTTTAAGATCATTCACTCCTCTAGCATTCCAAACACCCAGTCTCCATTCATCGCCTGAAACTTCACCTTTACGTCAATCAAAGTTTCAGTCCATTCCGAGGCTATTTTATTGTTTGTATTATTCATGTTTAGATTGTACACCCAACTACCACCTGTATGCGCGGAATTTGTTTTGTGATCCGAAATCATGTCCAAGTTAAGTAGTGATTCGTCTCACGGTGGGGAGTCTAGTTGTAACGTCAGTGCCACTAAAACTTCTGTTACTGAGGAGGAGGAGGATGAGGGGGGGGGGGGTAAGGAAAGGAAACCGAGAGTCTCAATTGGTTGGTGATTTAGGTTGAGAAAGTCACCAGCCTTCAGCAGCGTTGTATTAGACAGGAGTTCATATGTTCTCATCTGCCAATTTCCGGCCTACCTCTAAATGAGGAGCCAATAACTCTTTTTTTTTTAAATTGAATTCTATAAAGTGTTATATATAAATATATATTAAATTTTCTCCTGCTTGAAATAATAAAACAGTTATAATAATTGAATTGCAATATTATTAAATCTTTGAAAATTACGAAGAAAATTGCAAAATAAGAGGCTTGGGAATTCATAGAATTTCTCTGAATCTCCTGCAAATGATATTGAGTCCTCTAAAAATATCATAAGCGTTTCGATTTCTTTGAAATTCCATTAAATTACTAAAAATTAATATTGAGAAAAAGAAAAATTCCGTCGAATCCTTTTAAATTCCATTGGAATGCTTTAAAGTATTTCAAAATCTTGAAATCTCATCAAATTACCAAAGTCAATTGGAAATGCCTTGGAATTTTATCAAATTTCCCATAATATTAAAAGTCCTTTAAAATATATTGAAACGCAAAAATTAATAGTAATTAAGTAGGTTACTTATCTTAAAAATATGACTTAATTATTTCGCTCTGGACACGCCTCTTGTCTTCGAGGATCTCTACTAAAATCTCCTTAGTTTTGAAATTGCACTTTTAGTTTCGCGGTTTGAAATAATTTTTATGAGAATTAATTTAGATTTCTTTTATGGAGATATAATTCAGAAGAAGAATAGTCGCAGATACGAATTGATATTTGTTCCTTCTAGCTTTAACTCAAACGCGGCTGTACGTACTGAAAGTGGGCGATACCCTGATATTTTATGGGTACGCACTTGAGAGCCTCGAATTACATTTTCCCCTGTTTTGAAAATTTAACCGCTACCGGTCTCGGTAAAAAATTTCTAAAAATTCTACGAAAATCTTTTATTCTATCTTATCCATTTATTTAAATAATTATTAATTAAGTTCGAAAAATTCAGTTGGATGTTTCGCTTTTCATACTAAACACTCATCTTAGTTTGTAAACGCACTTTTCTGTTCAGAATGACCAATTTTTATTTGAAGAAAAAATTACCTTATACTGATGTATACTCACATAATTTTTATAATACAGACTGGGTCCGGACAAGCTGGTACATTAAATAGTAACTAAGCGAATAAGGAATTAAGTGCAAATTGTCGTCAATGATTTCCAAAAAACAGTGAGTTGTTACAAAATGATTTCAACGATCATTAAAACTAATTTATGATATTATAATGAGTTTATAAAATAGCATAGATTTCACCAAACAAAATTTAATTCAACAACGCCAGTGTCTACTCATACCACAAAATTATACCTATGCGTATAAGAGAATTTGAATTTGAGAAGAAAATTTAGAAAAACTTTTCATAAACAAAATTTTCAAATAATATCAACTTGGTGTGTTTGAATGTATTGAAGAGCCAATAGTTTCTGTAAACAAAATTATGGAGAAGGTTTTCAACTTGGCCAACTTTGATTTAAAACCTAAAAAAGCGAAACTTAGACTTGAGAGTAATGTGACAATATTATATTCACAGAATTGAAATAGTGATGAATCAAAATGGAAGGTATAAATTTCAAAATAAATTATAATCTATAATTAAATTTCCTGGGAAACTTTTTCAGCAATTAACTTCTTTTTATAGAGACAACTCTCATGTCGTGCAACATCTTCCACGAAGCTTTCTCGATGCTTCGAATTCCCGGCACATTGTTCGCTTCCTTATATATATTCCAGCGTCGTAACTCATCTTGGTTTAACTACTACCGAGAGTTGTCTCACGCGAGAGACAAGTCCAAAACGTCACGTACGAACTATATGGGGTAAATGTCACAATGAGTCCGGGAGTAAATTTTTTTACTTAAATGATTCATTTGGGTATTATGCATGCTGTAAATTCTTTGGATCAGGTTTGTGCGAGAATACGGACAAATTTGTGGAAACATGTATAATAAGTCAGGTTCGTGTTTTTGACACTTTTCAGTACAACCTAGACCGGAGAAAATAGTACCAAGAACAAAGTATATGAAATCCTATACAAAGTACAAGAAAAAAACGATTTTTTGCACAAAAGCACTAATTTTTAAATTTTTTCTCAAAATTAGGAAACCTATCAATTTTAGGCAGACGTCTGCCGCAGATTATTATTCATGATAAACTTCATTTAAGTTATTAAGAAAAAAACAATGTTCTAGCCCTGAAAGTGGACAAAATGAGCCACAATTAAGTAATTCTGATAAGTTTTATAAATTAAAATGATCGAAAACTGAATAAAAATGTAACACACGACAATGTTGTTGTCAGACAAAAATTTATTTATGGTTTCAATATTTTTCCGTATGTCTTCTGAAGGAATACATCATTTTTTTTATACAAGAAAATATATGGAATAGCGTTATGGTTTCTAAATATTCAATTATTTATTTTTTTCTAATGATTTAAATTAATTCTGACACAAAACTCTCTTCATCTTGCAAAACAATTATTAAAATGCTGGTACTGAAGAATAAAACATGTACAATTGAGGCTCCGGATTCAATGACCCAGCATAAAATCTTACGCTTGAGAGTGCACTCAGAAAACGATTTGTTTGAATAAACCAAATTTTTTTTGGTTCTTGCATAGAAAATGGTCACTATATGGATAACAAAATCTTTCTTTGACTCAATCATATTTTTTGGTTATTGTAACCAAATATTTTGGTAGATGGAGTATTTGGTTGATTATAAAAAAAAGTTTTATTGGGTCAACTAAATACTTTGTTGAATGTACATGAACATTTCTTCGATTGAAGCAAATTTTCTCGTATATTGAAGAAACAGTTTTTTTGCTATCACGTGACATTTCGGTTGCTCTGGTGCCCTGCCTCCCTCACTATACTCTTAAACGAAAAATTCTATGTCAATTTCTATGTTTCCCAAAATTGAAAATTCGATCTTTCTGATTAATCAATCTTAAATAGTCGATTCTCCAATTAATTTTTTGAACCCAATATTTTTTTAATCCAAAATAACAAATAATATTCTTTAATATGGATCAAAACAATTTTTAACCACGTGAAATCCTTTGAAATCTTACGAAATCCCTCAAAATCTTGCACAACTCTTTGAATTTTTTTGAGAATCTCTGAAAATTCTTCGAAATCTTCGAAATTCCAGAAAATCTTTGATATCCCGTGAACATTTCTTGAGCACCTTCAAAATTCTCTAGAATCTCTTGAAATCCTTTAGAGTCTTTCAAAATTCCCTAACATTTCTTTAATTTTTTTGAAATCTACAACAATTTCGTGTCGTCTCTTGAAAACTTGCGGAATCTGTTTAAATGTTTCACAACTTGCAAGAATTCTCGAAATCCGTGGAAATAATTTTGAATCTAAAAAATCTAAAGGAATTATTTAGAATCTTTTGTAGTTAAAAGATATCCTTTCAATCCATAAAAATCCCTTGATATACTTCAACATTCCTTGAAATCCCGTCAAATCTTCTGAAATCTTTGAGAATACCTTAACATTCTTCAAAATTCAATAAAATCTGTTAAAATCCTTTAGAAATTCCGTTAAATGTTCTGAAATATTTATAAACTCTGGGAAATCTTTGGAAATTCCATGAAATCCGTGGGAATCCATCGATTATTGGAAAATCTGTCGAAATCCAATGAAATCTATTAAATCCGGTGAAATTTTATAAACTCCTCTGAAATCTTTGGGAATCAGTTGAAATTAATAAAAATCCATAATATCTCGAAAGTACCTTTCAAAGTAATTGCGAATCTTTTGAAATCTATCCAAACTTTTAAAAACTTTATTTGAAAACTAAAGCCAAACTCATCACCAGATCATCAGATGAAAATGGCAATCAGAAAATAATGTCACTTCATATGGTTAATTGTGAACAACAGTAGAATGTGCGTCGGAAGAGAGGTTATACATACATATATAGCGTCACAGCTTCATCCCAAGGCATCCTAATTGGTTGGTTTGCTCCGCCGTCTAATTAAGAATACGACTAATTATTAATTACGTCGACGCGAGAGCACGAATTAATCGCTCTGAAGGCTGCAGGGGGGCCTACTCTGCAGCCAAGACAAGTTAAACCTGGCATAAGTATTGCAATCAATGTGCTCCAGCACGTAGTAGGACACTCTTCCCTATAAGGTGTCATTGGTATGCACCTTACATGCCCTAAGTACTTAGAGTACTCCTGTTAGAATGATTTATTGCTTTTCCTAGTCGAGTAAGCAATTCTACTTCTCTTCTTATTACAAATTCCCTTTGTATCGAGCAAGTAAATATTAATTACCTACATGCTCAGTAGTTTTGTAGATTGTAAAGTTCTATCATTTTTACGCTGTACAACAACAAAAAACTATACCTAATCTTGCATCTTGGCTTGGCTGTCATTATTTGCGAAGCTGTAAAGAAACTTGCAGATAAAAAGAAATAGGGGGAACTGATCAGTCACTAAATTCCTAGCACATCAAGTGAAGACATGGATAAGGACCATATGAGGTTAGCACTTTTTTCATTCAAAATAATGTATACGAGGTGCCTTATCCGGTTGTCATTTTTCTTCTTCTAATACAATCAATCAACCCGAAAAATGAATAATCAAATCGATTATTCCACTCAATTCACTCAGTGGTATCAGTTGATGGATTTAGCACAAAAATCTGCGAAATCTGTAGACTTAACAATTAAAATTAGTCCAGTCGATCAGTTAATTTGTTATTAATTATTCAATCCATTAAGTCTACATAATTCGATTATTTGAAACAAATTTTTTGGGATCGGATTTATCAGTTGCAGACCCGATAAGAAAATGTTTGCCTTAGGGGTTTCAAAGATTGATTTGAGTATATTGATTACGTTCATGGAATGCACGAGTTCAATAAATTCCAATGAGTCTCGTGTGGAAAAGTCTACTGGGTCCCAGCCAAATTGCCCAAGTTCCAGTTGGGTCCCAACTGGGAACCCCAGTCTCGGCCAGGTGGCTGTTCTCTGGGTTGTAACGCTCAGACCAACTAATGCCCAGATTGGGGTAACCAGCTGGGCCCCAGCTGGGAAATAATTTTTACGCCCGATTAGTAAAAGAAGGGTTTTATTTTTAAAAATGGACTTTTTGATTGCTGAGGTAGAATTCGAAAAATTCGTTTGAGGCAAAAAGTATTAGGATTAGATAGTTGTTTACTCTGGCAGACAAACTTCAATTGAAAAAAGATAAGTTGTCTCATAAGAAAACTGAATTCTAGTATTTATTGAGTATAAAATGAGGCTATGTAATTTTGAGGTTAGAATGCGAGTAATCCAGCATTGACAAAATATTTAGCTTTATTAAATATGCAACGACACATATAGAGATAATAGGTATTTTTGAACCAGATAATTAATTATTTTTGAAATCTAAGAGTCAATGCTATGATCTTCGTAACTTACCATGCTCATCACTATCGTCCCTCGAGTCTTCTTCAATGTCTTCAAATTTACTCCTTAGTATAACTCCACTGATCGCTCGATGTTTTTTCACACGTAAACGTAATTTATTATTCGCACGCCTTTTTTCACTTCATTCATTCATTGTCTGTAAAAACTAAATTTACTAATAGTAACTGACAGCGACTGAGATTTCCAGATGGGACCCGACTTGTTTTCTACGGCGGCGCACACTATATGGGAGCAACGTGGGTATACCCGGTATAAGTCCAAACAGGACGTAAACATTCTTTGGTTTTATTGGCTCAAATTTTCATAATTTAGGAATCAGAATAACTAAAAAATGTATAATATTAGTGGGAGATTGCCTTGCGCATGTAGTATAATAATAATAATATAACGATCTAGGTGATCTGAACCGACAGATCATTGTGATATCGAGAATCAAATGATCGTTTGAGCAAAATGCTCTGCAACAAAATTGATCCTTTTTATTTGCTGTGTTTTTTTTGCGTCTAGGCGTTTTTGATTACGAGTATCATCGTGATTTTCGGGAGACATTTATTTATTTATCCGAAAATATTAATCGTAAAATTTGTTTTCCTCGACGATTTCAAAGGTTTGAAAACGACAATTCTCATCACGCGTGACTTGTTTCGCTCGCAAGTTTGAGCGCGCCTAGGGTGCGCGACTGTTGGTTCTCGCACTTCGCGCTCGATCATGAATTTACCTCCCATTGCGCTCGATGTCTGTACTTCCCCCATATTTGTGCACAGACCTTTTAAAGCTAAAGGTCGAAGCATCGATAACTGTAATTTGGTAATTTTTCACAAGAAAAAATAACTTTAAGCATCTACATTTGGCATTTGTTGATAGAATTGGTTTGAAAATTAAGAGAAAAGACTATTTCTCTCTGTCTTTTAATGTCCAAATTGGGCATTTGTTTATGTAATTTTGTTTATGAAATTAATGAAAAATATTGAATGATAAATTTGAGAAATGCAATTGTTTGAGAAATAAACCAAATTTATGACGTTAGTCAGTGAGTTTTCAAATCTGGCCAAATTCTAGCTTCTGGAATTTCTCAATTTAAGTAAAATATTGTGCCTTTAAATTGAAGTTACTGCAGTAAATTTGGGTGGAGTTCCGAAAAGCGCTTACCTTCGATTAATTTGAAACTCCGTATACCTATGAATTTTGATTTTCAAGGTCAAAACCCCAAAAAACTATGAAAATTTCATATTTTTCCGTTTACTTTAGTAAATAATGAAAATTCACAAAAAAGCTTCAAACAAAAGTTTTAGACCTTTTGAAAAAACATATTTTATGTTCAATATATTTTTACCCTACGACTGACCGTTTTAGAGAAAAGAAGGGAAATGTCGGTACGAAGTGTAGAATTGCTTATGTTACACACGGCACCCATTCCAACGTGCCATGGGGGGCGGGAAGGCACCCCTATGACTGGCCACAGAAATAACTTAGGTCCCACACGACCCACTTTCCAACGTGTCATGGGGAGCGGGAAGGCACCCCTATGACTGGCCACAGAAATAGCTTAGGTTACACACGACCCCCTTTCCAACGTCTCATGGGGGCGGGAAAACACCCCTGTAACTGGTCACAGGAATAATTTAGGTCACACATGACCCCCTTTCCAACGTGTCATGGGGGGCGGGAAGGCACCCCTATGACTGGCCACAGAAATAACTTAGGTTACACACGACCCCCTTTCCAACGTCTTAAGGGGGGCGGGAAAACACCCCTGTGACTGGTCACAGGAATAATTTAGGTCACACACGACCCCCTTTCCAACGTGTCATGGGGGGCGGGAAGGCATCCCTATGACTGGCCACAGAAATAACTTAGGTCCCACACGACCCACTTTCCAGCGTGTCATGGGGGCGGGAAGGCACCCTTATAACTTGCCACAGGAATAATTTAGGTCACACACGACCCCCTTTCCAACGTGTCATGGGGGGCGGGAAGGCACCCCTATGACTGGCCACAGAAATAGCTTAGGTTACACACGACCCCCTTTCCAACGTCTTATGGGGGCGGGAAAACACCCCTGTGACTGGTCACAGGAATAATTTAGGTCACACATGACCCCCTTTCCAACGTGTCATGGGGGGCGAGAAAACACCCCTGTGACTGGTCACAGGAAATATTTAGGTCACACAAGACCCCCTTTCCAACGTGTCATGGGGGGCGGGAAGGCACCCCTATGACTGGCCACAGAAATAACTTAGGTTATACACGACCCTCTTTCCAACGTCTCATGGGGGGCGGGAAAACACCCTTATAACTTGCCACAGAAACAATTTAGGTCACACACGACCCCCTTTCCAACGTGTCATGGGGGGCGGGAAGGCACCCCTATGACTGGCCACAGAAATAACTTAGGTCCCACACGACCCACTTTCCAACGTGTCATGGGGGGCGTGAAGGCACCCTTATAATTTGCCACAGAAATAATTTAGGTCACACACGACCC